>JAMWET010006871.1:210000-315000 GCA_024036415.1 Prochilodus magdalenae | reverse complement strand
GTGATAGAATTTCTTAATAAACAAGACTCGATCTAAGTCAGGGTCCTAAATGGTGATTTTAAAAATGGAATTTAACATATTTCTTGTAAATTTAAAATATATTTTAAATAATTTGATTTCCTTGCCATCCCTAAATGTTTTTTTCAAAGCCCCAGTTGTGCTCACATCCTGAAAATGGCCCTGTGCTTATATGTTCTACATTCAGTAATTGCAGTATAAGTACTGTACATGGTTCATGCGGTATTGAACACTGTTTCCTCACTGGTTAAGCTGGTAGTGTGTTTATACAGGTTTAGTTTTAGTGTTTATGGTAGTTGTAGTTCAGGAGGAAATATGAACAACAGAGAACAAATTTTATGGGGTTTGTAAACAGAGGGCCGCATGGTTTAGAGAACATCCAAGAATGGTCTGTAATGCTTTCTGCCATTTATGAATGTTGTCCCCAGCCATACACGTGTTATGATGCAAAACGAAAATACTGCTGGAGCACTGACAACGCCCCCTAGAGGTAAAATCTGAATTGATCCTTCTTTCTCAATATAACAATTACAATACAAAGCTTGTACATGCTGCTTGTTTTCCTTTTCCTTCACAGTTTAATGACATATTTGTTATACTTACGTTTATGTAGGGTACAGCCCTGAAATGTTTGGGCAGAATGAATCAGTTTATTTCATCGGAAAGCCCAGGTTTCGCATACAACAAAGGTTAATGACACGCCAATGTTTATATATACTGATAGCTTGGTTAAAAGCAAAGTATGTTCTACACATTCTGACTCCTAGACTATACATACTTTGTGCCTGAAACAGAACCCTCACTAAGCTTGTTGTTAGATTTATAAAGGCATACAAAGTCTGGTCTGTTTATTCATCACTCAGCAGCCTCTGAGAAAATATGTTAGAAAGTGAAACCAGTCAGTGAATCTCTCCCTCTCTCAAACGCTTTCATTTCACAAGAAGTATTGAAAGAACTGTGAAACATTTTCAGTTCATTAAAGATTCAGTTTCCTAATTCAGCTGTTCTTTCAGAATGCCTTTAGTTCATACTAAAGAAGGAGACATGTAACTTTCCCTAGAATGCAAAGTGGGCGGAAAGCAATAAGGCACCTTTTTTGGGTGGGATGTGTGTAAATGCATAGAGTGGAAAAGCGGAGCAGTCGTCAGCAAATCATTTCCAGCCTAGTTAGCTGTGACCCCACTTTTTGGTAACTTTTGCATGTGAAATATTACAGTATGAAAAAGCACAAGCTGCCCTGTATGCTGTGTTGACTAATTGCTTGGAATTTCATTGGTTATATTAACAGATAAATGAACATTTTTATGCTTCTTTGTTTTCTGTTTTAGAGCTGTATACCTCAGTGACATACTGTAAACTCTAGTTTTGACCTATTGATTGCAGCTGCATGCTAATCAGTATTGGAGTGTGCGCTTCTAGAGCCTAACTGGTCAGAGTCAGTAGAGAGGCTCAGTAGTTTAACCAGCCAAACAGTCAGGATTGTTTTTATTGACTGTGTGAAACTAAAGCACATCTTTTGCTTCATCTATGTTTTGTTAAGTTACAATAATAAATTCTGCTTAGATAAAGTTTTTTGTGGTTGGATGCTTTTTGTAATCGGTGTTTCCTCACGGTTAGCCAGTAAGAAAATCGTACAATCGCTGATCACGGAGTATTTTATCCAGTCTTCCTTTTTCCTGTGATCTCACCTGTGGAAAAGAGCACGTTTTAGCTGTAGTCCTCTGGGTTGACTCACTAGCAGGTGACATAAGGGCTTCCTGTGGGGCCACTCCATCTGCGTAGAAACAACGCTGAGAGTTTCCAGCAATCGGCTGTGGTCAGGCCGCTCAGCGCGCCACACAGAATTTCTAGCGTGTGTCAAATCCATCTCATTCATGGGTTTTACAGTCCCATGAAGAGAAGTGGGAGTCAGCTGGCAACCCTGGTTAATTTCCTCTCCTCTGTATAGTGGAAAACATGCCACCTATGAATGCTGGTTCATATGACTAGACCTCACTTGCTCGGCTACGAGACCTTCATATGAACCTGTGCGTAGGTTCAGGACGGACACAGTGACTGTCATATTTTCTGCACCTAAAGCACAAAAATTCATCCGATTTATACACGTATTCAAATTATATTCGTCCTTGGCGTCATAGTGTAGTATTTTGGTGTAGGCCATATTACATTAATATATGCTGAATAGTACATTTGTTCACCCTCAGGAGCGGGTTTACTAAATAAGAAACTAATTACTCACAGTCTGCTGGTGGGGGTGACCAATTTAGTGCATTGTCTACTAAAAACTCCCATGCAAATTAACACAGACTAAAATTTGTAATTAGCATGAGACTAGCGCAAATCTATAACCACCTTTTTGGCTCACATGCTTCTTGTATCCAAGCTTGTTTTCTGTTGTAAGATTGTAAGATTTGGCCTTGCTTACTGCAGTCCTTACTTACTATTCCCTGTTCAAATAATTTGACATTATTGTGACTTTTTGTTTGAATCACATTCATTTTCAGCCAGGGGATGATCTGAACAGCTCATTTCTATGCTGAGAGCTTTTGAGAACCATGCAACATCTCTTTTAATTCACTGAGCACTTTTTAATGGTTTTTAACAACTGTATTATTTTGAACTTCGCGTGCATGAACATAGCTTCGTGCAATGACTCACCGCTTACGTGAAGTAATGTAGCTTTAGCAGTACACTGCACAGCCAAAATGTGGTTTTAACAATCATTTGCAAAGAAAACAACTTAGACAGGACGTGCTTTAGAAGACTTTGACAAGTTTGAGAAAATAGCGCCAAATGACAGTGTAAAACATCGTTTTCATTCTAAAACAGTTTTTTTTTTTCAAAATTAAATTAAGAATAGCGCAATGTAACAAATGTTTTTTGTTAATTAAAAAATAAATGAATGTGAAAATGTACTGCCAGTATATGAGGCAAATATAAGCCATCTTTGCTTTGAGAGAGGAGAAAATTAGACAAAAGCAGTTTTTATTTTGTGATCTAGCAAAACGCTACTAAATCTGCCCTCAAAATGTCTTTGTAAGTATTTTCTTGGTCAGAGATGAACAGTTATGGCTGATATTCCACGTCATTCGGATCGTTTCTGTTTTCATGTCACACTGACATGTCCACACAGTATAAAGGGCAGGTGGCCGTAGACGGAAAGACTGCTGTTAAAGGAAAAACCAATACAAAGTGGGTCAGTTAGATGTTGGGCCACCACAAGCCTCCAGAAGAGCTTGATTGCAGTTTGTCAAAGATTCTGCAAGTCACTGGATCCGCACTGGAGAGCAATGTAGGTCCAAATCTTCTATAGGAGTTTGACTGGGAGGAGATCTGGCAACTGTACAGGCCATAGCATATTTTAACACCATGTCTGCACTCATCAAACCGTGCAGTGCCCCCTTGTGTCCTGTGGATGGGAACGTTTATCATTCTATATAGAAACGGCTGTAAATGTTTCATTCTACAAAAAAGGTGATGAGTGAGAAAAACCTTGTGCTGATTTTCACTGACGTTTCCCTCTATGGAGATAAGTGGACCCTAAGCATCCCAGCATCATACAGCCATTGGACACCCTCAGTGTGAGCACTGTGGGCCTGTTGTGTTCGATTGGTTTACGTCACACATGCGCTCGCCCACTTGTGGAGAACATGCGGAATGACTCATCTGACGGTATAGATTGTGTTTCCACATCTTTGTGTCATTTCTTATGATATGTGCACCACTAAGCTCTCAAATCTGCATTATGTTCTGCAACCCTATTATAATTTCCCCCTCTTAGTAGTCTTGCTGGAACAGTCTGATCATATCATTCTCAGTCACTTGAGGAAAAGTTACACAGGGCACTGATTCGCAAGAATGACTGCCCTGCCACTGAACGCTGGCTTTCGGCCACAATTTGTAACTCCATTAACTCATTTTCTCATGAATCGTTGTCATTTTCTTTTGGGTCACTGTTCTTATTGAAGCACTAGCCAGTAGAGCAGTGTCTGTGACTCCTGTGTGACTCCTGCCGTCCGTGCCTTAATAGTGCTCTTTTGAAGTTGAACTTCTTGCCATCTTGCCACCTTGATCCCAAATTGAGGTCAGCTGGGCCTGCTCAGCACTTTCATACATTCCGCAGAGTGTCGTCGGATGTTGATTGGGATGTCTGATAGTATCTGCACTCGTTGCTTAACTGTCTACCCATTTCCAAAGCACTACTTGGTACTTGGTATGTGGTCTGCTGTGCCCACAGCCCTGCTTAGGCCAAAAGAGTGCAAATTTTTTGCAGACGACTGTGTGTGTGTGTGTGTATGCATGCATGTGCATATGCATTTGCTTTCACCCTTTTGGTGCACATAGGCTTTGTGGCTGCCTAGTGTGGTTATGTTTCAGAGTTCAGTGACTTTCAGGAACTTCTGCTGTAGTCGCTCTCACTAAACCTTCGTAGGAATTCTAAGAGCAAAAGTAGCTGCTTTGGACCTCATAAACCTGCCCATAGACCTAACCATATAGTGCATAGGTTTGCATCTGAGTTGGCTAGAGCAAATTTCTGTGAATTTGCAACCATGACAGCAGCGGTGCTGCACAGAGATGGGGACGTTGTATCTCTTGTTTTTGTGCAATGCAAATTGTGGTCGTTTTATTTTGCAGGATTTGGAGTAAGTGATTTTAGGCAGTATTTTAAAGGCAGTCAAAACGATCTACAATGAAGATTTGTCCAAGTGTCTACATAATTATTAGGATGTGAACAAATTCACTCATTCAGGGAGCTTTGGATAGTCTGAGTAGTGGGGGTGATGGGAACCTTCAGTTTAATGTATAATGTAGTCTGAAATGTCCCTCATAGAATGTTATAATAATAATAATATATATATATATGTATGTATGTATATTATTATTATTATTATATATAATTCTTAAACATTCTATGAGGGACATATAGTTCTGAGGTTTTGGGCTAAAATGTTGGGTTTTTATATACATTCCTGGTTGACAGCTTTATTCGGAGTGATGTAACGTAAAATAGCATGGCAAAAATACACAGTTTATCAGCTTTACCATCGACAACATGACGTAAAAGCTCAGAAGAGCCATGATGCAGGTTTCATTTTGAATAAAAAATTAAGTGGTTATATTTGAGTTGGCTGTGACAGCCCCTGGCTTCTTATTACCATCACCGTAATGAAAATCTGAATCAGTTTTTTTCCCATTAAACATTTCACATTAAACCACTATGAAATCAGATTCTGCTGATGGAATTGATCAGATCACTCGGGGACTAACCTGTAGTCTTACCGAACTGTTTTTCTAACCAACATATTAATAAGACCAAGACATTATTGCTTCTGTTTCATGCTGTTAGTATTTATTTGAATTTGTTGTAGCGTTATATTGTGTTTTTACTGCCAGGATGAGTCTTTTTAAGCACATTTCTCAGTTGTTTTATACTTTATTTACAGTGTTCTATCTGAGTATACAAGAATATGATATGAAACTATGTCCTTCCCAATAATTAGTCTCTTAGTCAAATTTCTATTATGCTGACTGTGGCAGAGAAAGTTAGGAAAGTAAGCAGTGCGGCATTTTGCCACCAGAGGGTGCCAATCTAACAACATGCTGCCTCACCTTTGAGTCACACCTCATTACTATTCTAACTTTATTAGAGTTCTGTGTACTACAGAAACGATCAGTCATCATTTATTCTACATGCAATAGAACTGTTTCTCCCTGTAAACTATAATTATGAACAGTCACTATATCAAAGCACTATGTTTAATGTGTTTAACAGAACTTTAGGCTATTACTGCCTGTAGAAAGTTTGTTGTTATTCAGCATTTCCTCATAAATCATTGGCATTACTAGAGAGTTTGTCCTCCCTCTTTGTCCATAACAGTCTCTCCTCTTTTGATAAAGGCTTTATACTAGTTTTTGGAACATTGCTATGAAGATTTGATTGAGCATTAGCGAGATCAAATACTGATGATTAGTTCTGGATAACTCGTCCTCATGCCATAGGTATTGGATGGTACTCCAGAGAACACAGTTTCATTGCTCCGCAGCCCAATGATAAACAGCCTTAGGCAGTACTTGGCGATGAGCATACTGGCCTTAATCATGTGCAGTAACTCCAGAGCATATCTTTCTCATTTATAATAATTATATATGACTGCAGCTCACTGTCCATGGTAATGATACTTTCAAGTCACTGTACTTTCATTGCTTACCCATTATACTTTCATCCCACTCATAGTGGTGCTTATTATTATAATTATTATTATTATTATTATAGTACTTCTTTTTGTTCTTCTCTTTATTTATGTACATAGTATATTATTTTATTATTGTTCTTTACTGTACTTGGGCTGCTGCAATATGTGACTTTCCCTCTGGGATTAATAAAGTGATTTGCCTGTCTGCCCGTCTGCCCGTCTGCCCGTCCGTCCGTCCGTCCGTCCGTCCGTCCGTTCGTCCGTCTGTCCGTCTATCCATCCATCCATCCCAAACGACAGCATATGTGCCTACACACAGCCTTGAGCTTATGTCGTTGGTGTTGTGGAAAGATAATAAACAGTATGAGGAGATATTAATGTCCTGTTGTGTATGTATCATCTTTATGTGATATTTCTTACCAGTTGTACTTTTTTAAGATGTTTGTAAGTGGCTTGTTTTCAATAAGCCTTGAAGTTTTTTTTGTTGTTATTGATTTT
Source organism: Prochilodus magdalenae (assembly GCA_024036415.1). NCBI lineage: Eukaryota > Metazoa > Chordata > Actinopteri > Characiformes > Prochilodontidae > Prochilodus > Prochilodus magdalenae. The sequence goes on along the minus strand of JAMWET010006871.1, from coordinate 308,290 downwards.
TACAGTTTACAGTAAGTCATACCGTCTCCTAAACTACATCAATAAATCTACCCGACCTTAATGAAGACCTTTATGTGGTTTGAGTGGGTTGAGAGAAGCTTTGGAAATGTATTTGCAGAAATGATTTGTGTGACAATTGATTTTTACTGTTTGTTAACGACGTTGGCCTCCAGTTTAAAGCAGAAAAGAAGCTCAAACGGGCACCAATATGTTGGTAAGTGATAAATTGTGTGAATTAGTTGTGAAGTGCACTGTATGTCACTTGCTGTGTGTTTTAGATTGTGTTGAAAGAATAGAATAAAATCTATGTAGTAAAATGAAATAAATAATTTGTTACTTTTTGGGACTTTCTGTCTGGTTGCCTTTGGTGGAATTCTAAACAAAACTATTTACGCAGAAAGATTGTTCTTATTCATTTTATTAATGCAGACAGATTAACTTTATTATCTGCTGAAGTGATTTCATGGCATTTTTTATATCACAATATTGAATTTTAGCAGTAAAGCTATAAAAAGGATATTCAGATACTTGATAAATATTTCATAATGACAAATATTTATTCATTTATTTAGAAAGTCATAGTTGGTTAGAATTGAGTATTACATTTAATACAGATTTTGCAATGAGGAGACCTAGAACCCCAGAACTGAGAAAGCTTCTAAGATGTAGAATGTATAGACAAAATGGTCATAATGGTATAATGGCATGTCATGTAAAAACAGGTCCATATGTTATTGTCCTGGACCTGGAGACGTGATGTACTGGCCCTATTTGGATAATGTATGTTTTCATTGTGCAGTACCTGTTTAGTCATTCTGTTGGTCATCCAAATGGGGTCTGTTCAAGGATAGACTGATCATTTCTGGTGGGCTGCTATGTGGGTAGGCCACTGAGAAAGACTGTGAGAAAAGGAGAAGTGCATGGTAGAGTCTAATGTCGTGCTATATACAAGGAAGGGAGACCTCCTGAGATAAAAGGCATGTGCCAGGTGAATACTAGAGTGCGCCGCCAAAATGTGTTAGCGTAAGATTGTTTGCTTACTTGGTTCATCTGTAGAGTCAGCAAAGAATGGAATATGGCTGTGATCCCATCAGTGAGCAGTCTCTGCTGTGGTCTCTGCGGTATGCTGACAATGAATCTGTCATGCCGTATACTTTAACAGGCAGTTAGTTTCAAATGTACCACAAAACATGCACAGAAAATACTGTGATCAGGTAAGAGATGAGGAAAGGGATACTCACAATATCATTTTATTTCACTGTCATTTTAAAACCTCACACCTAAAATGGATATTCTCTAGGAATGGGGTCGTTTGTACCTCCACACTATCCCAGGCGGTTCTTCTTCTCTGGTGAAGCTTTGCTGCTTCCATCCAAGGTATAGAAAATAATCAGCAAAAATGCGACATAGGAGAAAAACTATTTGAACACCTTTTCTAAGTAATTGTGGAGAAGAATTAGGTTTGTACTGTAGAGTAACCTGGTCTGTACATTGTTTTCATGGCCGAAGATCGGAAGGTTTCCAGTGTGTAATACGGTGACCCCATGTAGACCCTTTAACCACTGGTAAACCTTAATGACGTTCTTCAGATGTCTTCTTTAAATTACACTTGTTTCAGAGTAATGCATATTTAACACATCAGACAGACAATTCGAATCAGAATACTCCTGTGTTAATGGTTAGATCAAGCAAACTAAAATTTTTAAGCATGGCATGAATGAATCCTGATTTCCAGAAAAGTTAAAACAAGAATCTGTGTTTTGTTGATTCCTTAGAACCTTTATTTAACAGGCAGGCGAGTCAAACACACACACTTTTTCTACAAAGACATACAGTGGGAGCATCTGCAGAATGTGGTCCAGCATTGTCTTAGTGCGGACAGATGTCATCTTGATTGCAGTATGCATCTTTCCAAAACCCCAATATACGCCTCCGTGTCTATGGTACCTTCAAACATACGCAGGTCACCCATGCCGTGGGCACTGATGCCTCCCACACCATGACAGATGCTGGCTTTTGCACCTTCTTCTGGTAAAAGTCTGGATGGTGCCTTTCATCTTCGACACTGAGAACTTGCCGTCTGTACACATTTCATAGCACACATTTCCCTCAGAGATGAGCTTGGCACAAGAGAGTTCATGTTTGGCTTTCTCCTTGCACTCACATTTTTCAAGCAGCATCTCTTGATGAGGTCTTCTTTTTGTCTTGCTGCGTTTGAAACAAAGTGTTAAGCCACATGTCATCTTTGCTGGCAAAGACTGAACCTTTGGCAGGGGCTCCATTCATAGCCTGTCATGGTGTAAGTAATCTGTTACCAATTCACCTACTTATAGTGGAGTTTTGTGACACTTGATAACTCCACCTTCACGTTTGTTTAGCTTCTGTCCCAACCTTTTTAAGATGTTGGAGGCATGGAATTCAATCTTTTCCTATCAACAAAAGTTGCTCAGCCAAAACATATAATGTCTTTGTACTACTGTCAAGTAAGGAATCGACTTTACATTATATAAAAAGTCTCAACTCTTCCTGAAATGGAGTTTTCAATTTTTGGGGCTTCTCTATGCATATAGGATATTACATGTCTTGACACATCCATTGGGCAGTACTCCACTGTCCTGACTAGTATTAGCTAAGGTACCACTGTCATAAATAATGTGGGATAGGAGTTTTTTCATTCTGGTAGTCATTGTACGTGTGTGACACCCACATGGGTTAGTGTATTCATACAATGTGCTACAGATTACAGCACATCGTATCAAAATTGCCAAACTAAGTTACATTCTGAATATTTATTCAGTTGTTATCATAGATTATTCATTAAATGATGAGAGTGATGATATGAGGTATGGGCCATGCACACTCAAAAAGAAATTTTTAATGTCACTGAGTCACACATTTCCGCTCAATCAGTCTGAACATAGACGGCATGAACAAATTTACATATTTTTGTTTTGTAATTCATTTATTTCATTTAAAAAAAATTTCCCCTTAATTTAGGTTGTGTGCATTCATCAGAAAGCTGTAACCAACATAACTAACGGATTCCGAGTGTGGTAATGCAAGCTGATAAAATGCTCATATGGCTTCTTTAAAGAATAGAAGCAACAAAGCGAAACAGCCCCACTGACCACAGAATTGAATACCATAACACACGTGTTCAAGCCACATGTTCCACCTGCAGGACGCCTCTATGACGCTATGTCATCCCATATAGCTAATCAGTGTGCAGCATCAGTGCTCAGCGTTACATTACCACTCTCTTTGGGTTTGTCATGGCCAGAGCTGGAGGAGGGGGGTGGGGTATAAGATGATTCTTAGGGCTTAGGAGAAACAAGTTCACATAGTTTCTCACATCTTTTTTTCAGATGATTTTTAGACTGACTGAAATATTCTGAATTGAAACACGTCTTTCATTAAATAAAAATAAAAGTAAAAGCTGCTTTAAGATACAGCATTAACAGCAGTGTGTCTTTTTAGTCAGTCGCCCAGTGGGCCCATGCTTTAGCCTGGGCACTATCTGTAGGAAGATTGTTAATTCAGTGCTGCCAAAAAAGATAAATCAGGCTTTCAAAAACGTCAGCAACAGCTCAAAAAGGACAGAAAACAAGGAATGGTTTACCCAGTTATTCAGATTAATGTATATATTTGTAAAACATTTCAATTCAAGTGTAGTATTTTATATTATATTATATTATATTATATTATCGTATCATATCGTACAGTACAGTTTATTTGTTGAATAGTAAATGTGTAAGGTATGTGTAAATGATAGTTTAGTTTTGAGTGTATTTTTTCTTAATTTCATTCAGATTTCAGTTAGTCCTAAAGGTACATTCATACTTTTAGTTTAGTTTTTATTTTCTAATAAGTAATAGTTATAGTTTAGTTTTTATTCAGTTTCAGTTTTAGTTTTAGTTTTAGCATATTTTCACTGCATTACAATATACTTAGTAAGCTACTATAGTAACCCCTGATTAAAGGCCACTTATGACTTAAGAGAAGAAAAAAATGATCTGTCATGTGTTTTGGTCCTTCATATATCGGAGCTATAGATACAAAGGCAGTTTGTGCTGTAGTATGCCATGGGAAGAGGATATGATGCAGAAAGCTATTTCCTAGGGGAAATGGTATTTTTTGGGGTTTTGAGTTTTCCCCTCAGAAAACAACAGTTCAACATACCCTCTCTGTTAAAGGAAATTCCACAAATGTTTCAAAATGTCTTTAAAATCAAACTGCTGAAACATAAACAGGTACTTCAGTGAAATTCATTGTTCACTATAGTAGAACTAACTGATTCAGACTTTTTAGTGGTGATAAAACAAGAAGTTGTGAATGTCGACAGTGCAGGAATGGCCATTTCACTACCGATCTGGAACCACCAGCGAACCTACATGTGTCTTCTGAGCTTTTATGTGTTACAGCAATAGAATAAATCCAAGACATTAGGATGGTAATAAAAAAAGCAATGCTGAGTGAAAGCACTTGAGACAGTATGAACACAAGACGTTTCTTGTTGCAAAACTTTAAAGAAAAGTTAAAGTAGTTTAAAATAATAATTACATATTGGTGTGTATTTGAACAAGTGTCTGATCATATCTTATTGATTATAATCATAATTCGGTACAAACAGCATCCAGGAAAGACAAAGTCATATAAGAGCAAAGATGTGCTGAGGATCATAAGTTTGTCAACAAATTCATGAGAAAATGATTCAAACCATGTTTCTGAATGATGAAATGTTAAAAGGTGATGTTCCTCAAAGAAAGATAGAAAGGGTTTTCAATATTTCACTCTATATGATGTATGACAGTTAAAAGATTCATGGGTGCAAGCCTAAGTTTGTCTCAGACAGCTAACAAGAGCTGCCATTCATCTAAAAGCCAGGTAACCACACCGGCTCAGGATTACATTAGCATTTTTCAAGCACTACAATATACAGTTATATCTAAAAATGCCAGTTAAAAGCCTACTGTTTCAAAAGGAAACCTCATGTTAGGTTTGTCTAGAAGCACGGTCAACTTCTCTGGGCTTGGAGGCATCTAGAATGGACCATCATACAGTGGAAACATGTACTGTGGTCAGACGAATTGGTATTTTCAATCTGTTTTTTGGAAGAAATGAATGCCATTGTCCTCCAGACCAGACCATCCAGACCAGGTCTGTTCTGTTCCCAGCAACCAGCAAGTTTAAAAGCCAGAGTCTGTCATGGTATGGGGTCAGTGTTACAGTGCCCTTGGTAAAGGTAAAGTGCTATATCTGTGCTGAAAAGTACAGAAAGATTTTGGGGCAACAGATGCTGTCTTCAAGAAGACACTTTTCCAGGGACATCCATACACATATCAACCTATCAATGCAAAACCACATTCTGCACAATTTACATAGCAATGGCTACAGAAGAAAAGGGTGCTGGTGCTGGGTTGGCCTGCCCGCAATGCCGAACTGGCCCCAATAGAGAACGTGTGGCACATTTTAAAATGAAAGGAGCAAAAAAAAAAAAAAAAACACCCGACACGCTTAGTGGGTTCTGTCCCTAAATGTTTTGTATGTGTTGTGAGAAAAATCGGCAACATTACAAATCAGTAAACACTTAACTATCCTAGTTTTTTACTGTATGTTGTGAAATAAAAATTTGAGTGAGTGTGTTTATTTAGAACAAATAAATATATAAATCAAATAATGAGATAAACAACACATAATGTGCTGTTGCATTACAGATCACTGATGTTGCATTACAGATCACTGTTTTCAGTTTTCATTTTAATATTAATATAGGGTCCCAAATAGTGGCATGCATGTGCCTTTGATTCCAAAAATGGATTTAGGAGAAATACAGTCTAGGCTCATACCTTCTCCAAACTGTCAGTTATCAAGCAGCATATTTAATGTATCACTATACCACCACTGTGAACACTTTAGTAACTTTCTCTAGAACAGAGCATTTCACATCAAATCACTTGGAATGACTTTTTTGCATCTTAATTGTTTAATAGAGTTAATAATGTGTTGTTTCATTAAGTGTTAAAGTTTAGATTGAAAGTAGAGTAGACATAGAGAATGGGCTGTATGCTAAATGGGTCACTCGGGATGCTAATTGCTCATTTTCTATCTATTGAATTAAAACCAGTATATACCAATGATGGAACTAAACTTTACCCTAAGGTTGGATAAACTTATATATACTTTCTATGTATTTAGGAAAGTAACATTACTGCTAAAGACGACAGTATGGTGGTCATGGCAGACAGTAAGACACGCAACCAGTTATTGATTAGAAAATATTTTTTACAACTTTATTTAGATTACAATGGTGCTAATGAGATAAATAAACCGTTACAGTATCAAGAGGTATTTAAAATACAACGCAGTACACATTTTTAACATCCCTTCATTTCTGTTCATATTACTGACCAAAGAAAAAAAAAACAGATATTGTAATAAATTATGCAAATGAATAAGTTATTTAGAAACAATAAATATGCAAACAATACTGAAAGATCTTTTGGAATACTGTCAAACAATAAGTGCATAAATATTTGCATACAAAATACATACGTCTGTAACACTGGTCATTATCGCTACATATGGCCTGAGCCACACACCTAGTCAACCCTGAGACAGTGCATCATGTTACTGAAGTAAGTCCAGTGAAGAAGTAAGACTGATCATGCTCACAGCCAGGCCTAACTAGATAATCTTGTTTGGAGCCAAGGCTTCACTGTAAATATTCTAAAGTTGGGTCAACCTAAAATTACTTAAAAAGGCAATCTGCTGCTTCAGCTCAAAGTTAGTCCAAAGTTCTTGTAACTCACAGATTTAAATGCTGCACCTCTAGTATACTGATGATTTTGCTTTCTAATGGGAATTGGGAGCTAGTTTCCTATGGGACACATGTATTTCCCATTAGGAAGAATTCCACAGGTCACCTGTTAAACCACAGAACCTTTCACACTGTGATGTCAAGCCATCGAAAAAACCAAAGCACATAACAAAACCACCAGGAACCAACAGAAACCACTCATGGGTTCTATGTTTTTTCCAGCAGAGTAGTTAAAGTTGAGCTTATTAAGTCAGGTTTTGTGGTTGCCTCTCCATATGCTGCAATTATTATAACTTACTGGCTCTAGTGCTCTTAGTTTAACCCCTCAATGTTTGGTGCTTGTTAATTCACACAGGCAGACCAGGATCTCCTCCTCTGTTCAGGTCTTCTCAGGTAAGTGTCATCAGAGGGCTGTGGCATCACCAGGGTTTGAACGCAGGAGCTCCTGATGAATGAGAAGCTGCGCCACTCTGGAGGCACAGAATTATTTCACGTTTTGCACCCAAGAAAAAAACAGGGATGTTCTTCATGTCCAGGAATATCTGCTCCTAGATAAAATAGTCATCTGTGCTTTCAAAGATTTACTTTAAGAGGAAAGTCTGTTCAAAATTGTCCCACGATTCCATGGCCCTCTTCTCAGTCTGGGGGCACGGTATGCTATGGTGTCAAGTTCAGGAGAGGAGGAAACGGAGAAGACTAAGACTAATTTTTTTGTGGTGAAAAAGGTGAAGGTGCAAAATAATATTGTTTCTATTGATGAGGTATTATGTCCTATTTGGAGCTCTTAACTTGCTAATTAACTGGATCTTACGGTGTAGTTCATAAACCAGTGGCTGGGCCACAGGTCCTGTATTTAGGCTTGTGTATAGATATCTTGGAGAAGACTTCAGGCCTTTCACAGCTTTTTGTTATCCATGTAGAAGCTGATCCCTTCCAGCACTGTCACAAAGTCTCTTGCTGCACTCCACAGCTCATCTCCACTCAGCTGCCAAAGACAGAAACACACACTTAGTCATACATCTCCATTACTGCTGGCCAGTCTATCAGTCTGTCCATACAGTTTGTGAATCTGTATAGCATGTGTGGCTACACAAAGTCTAAGGAAATGAATGACTGAACAAAGTAATGTATTGTTGCTATAAAATTAAATGCCACAAAAGAGCTTTTCATACCATTTTGAATTGCTCCTCCATGTTCTTGATCCTCTCCCTTGTGTTGCGAGCAAGTGTTGCTTGACTGCGGTCCTTCTAAAGGGTCAGCAAATGAGACATTATCAGTAAACAGTGCCCCCGGAATTTTAGAGCACTGTGCAAAACAGATATACTTAATTTCCCGGCGAAACAGCCATTAATTACAAGCTACTTTGTATTCACAAGATAGCTCCAAAGAGATGAAACGCACAATAAACAGCTAGCGTAAGACCGAGGGAAATGTAAAAAATGTGAAAAAACAACCTGGAACTGGAATTCCAAAAAGTAAGGATCTGGTAGACCACCTAAACTGTCAGCATCAGATACACAGCACTCCAAGTGGCCATAGAATGGAAAACTGAATTTATCTTGGCATAGTTGAACAAGGGCAGTTTAGTACATAGAACTGATATACTGTGATTCTCAAACACTCCTTCCTCTAATCCTACGGATCCCACTGAAGCAGGTAAAACAAACCAATTCCAAAATCCCAAACTGATCCTGAACACTTACTTACACCAAAATATTTACACCCCCAACATACGACAACAGGGCAACATTAATGGAAAAGGTGGACTGTGTTGTGAGAAATCTGCTGTTCCAGGCTGTGACAGTTACATTTTGGCATCTATAAGAGCTACAGTATTTAAGATGGGCCTTTCATCTTTAAACAAGGCTGACGTTGACCTCCAGTTCAACAGATAAATAATCAAATGCCCCCTTCCACCTTAAATACTGTAGCTTGCATAGACAAGAACAGCTTGCAGCTTGTAGCTTGCAGAACAATGAACTGACCACTCCAGAGTCCAGACTTTAACATCATTGAATCTGAGATTGCTTTAATGGCGAGAAGCACAAAAATGCAACCAGCTTCTAAGACTGAAAAATATCCCTGGCGATTTCTTAGAAGAGCTAGAAGGAAAGACTGGAAGCTGTAATAAAGGTAGAAGTGGACAAATCCATAGTCTACGTCTCTCTGACTCTGGACAAAAAGAATAACTGGTGCTTAATGGCTGTTTTAAATTAAACTGACTTTGGTACAATACTGTATGTACATGCATCTGTAATTAACTGGACAGAAATACTCCATATAGAACTGTCTTTAGCTGTTACTGCCAGCTGCTGAACAGCTGTTGTGGAGCTGCATTACTACTGAGCTTCTTGCAGAAGAGAACAGGTACTCACACACTGTTCCACGCTGTGTTTTAGTGTATTGAAGGCATGTGTGAAGCTCTTAGGATTCTTCGTCTCTTTGTTCCACAGCTTCTTGAACACGTGATCCTCGTAGATTTCCAGAATCCTGTTGATTTCCGCGACATCCAGCTTCTGCTCAGGAAAATTCAGACCAATGCGTTTCACATGAGTGCACTGCATTTGAATACATGTGAAGTGATGCAGTTGCTCTCATCATCCCTTAACTTCAAGTCCATTCTCAGTCCTATAATTTAAAGGTTACTCAGTGATGTGGCAGTGCTTTACATGCGTACTGATAACTAAACTTCGGGATATGGTCCATGTAGTTTAGGACATTTTGGTCCTTTGGTAAAAATCCATTGACCTAATGCTCATGGCACAATCAAATGTCTCTTTCCGCCTTATATTCTTATATTCCATATATTCTATATATTCTGTAATCCTCAAAACGTTTGTCACTCTTGATCTTTATCTGCTTACCTTCAGTAAGAATTTGGGCACATATCTTTGGTGTCTGCCCTGTTCTTTGTTGACATTCTGGAGAGAACAAAAAAGAACACCAGTCATGCAGTGAGTGCTGATTCATTATGGACCTTCTTTCACTTCTCTCTCTCTTCTCTTCACATATTTCTCAAAATTCTTTTCCTTACTTACTGGCACAGATCTGTGGATGTCCTGTAAAGTGCTCATCATTTCTTGGATCATTTTCGGTTTGATGCACCTGGCCAGGCAGTTCGTCTGCGTGTGCATCCTGCTCCTCTCACCTGGGCAGGAGCGTATGAGGGCAGCCAAAGCCAGGAGGGTCCAGATCGTCCAGCGCATCGTGGCAGAGTGGAGCAGAGCAGGGTTGACCTGAGTCCAGTGTGACCAGCTCAGAGTGAGGTGTGTGAGGCAGGTGGTGTTTCATGTCTTTTATAGGCTCAGCCTCTGGGGCCTGGAGAATTCCCACCACTCTGTTTTGTTAATGCTGACTGTGTCACTGTCTTGCGCCCCTGGCGGTCGCGCGTTCGCTACCAAAGTGACAGAATGTAGGTTAGACTGAACGTGTGCACTTGTGCTTGCGCTCATGCTCTAATGCAACCCACATTTCCTGCTTACAGCGGTGTACATTTACAGTGCTCATCGTTTGCATTAAACACGTTCTGGAAAATAATTAGTGTGCATATGTACATTTATACACACACACACACATATATTGGAATTTTATATATATATATATATATATATATATATACACACACATGACTGTTCATATGTACATATATAATAGAGATATAATTATGTATGTCATTACATATTGTACATATAACTTTTTAGCTGGGTTTATTCATATCTATGACCATTAAAAAGTCTTGTCCATAATTTTTATCATTTTTTAATTTATATAATTACTAATACTTTCCATATGCAAATTAATACTTGGACATTGTTTCAGCACAGTAACATGTATATTGTAAATCATATGTAAATGTACATATTACATAGCATTGTACATACTTACATATTATTATTATTACATATTATTAATACTAATTGTATATAAATTAATTGATCATAGCATGCTTTTAAAGGAACACACAATGAAAACGTAAATATGATGGAAAATATCAGGATTTATGCTTTATGATTCATCACCTGTTTTCTGCATTCATCCATTTTAATGAGTAAACCAACAGAAAGCTCCAAAATGAACACACACAATGAATCTTTCACATGAACTTACACCGAGGGGGTAGAATATTTTTGCTCTCTCCTTTGAAGTTATCATGTTGGAAACACATATTGTTTATCTGGACATTATTTACATATCTGTGTATGTGTGTCTGCCTGTTGCAGTTACAATTGGCCTCTTATTGAGGTGGTAATGGATTTGCTTATAATTATTGGTCATCTTTTTTACATTCAGTTCATCAGTAATGTATACCACACACAAGTGAATACACGTGGTTGCTCTGCACGTGGAGAAAGTGTTTTTGGTGAAAAAGCTGCAGCTCTGTTACTGTATAACGGATGCTGATTTGATGAAACGTAACTGTAACATTGTGCTGATTACGGTGCCGCTGATGAGATTTGGTGTCACATGTCGTGCGCTGCTGATTCACCCCTTTATTCTGGGACAGGTGTACGAGTTTTACGCATACGACTTCATCTGCATTGCGTACAGCACATCCTCCAAACTCTGCCTGTCCATTAAAGTTCAGTGATCACTGACGTTTACTGAAATATGTTAAGTTAAGTGAAGTGTAAATCCAGCTTCTGCCATCTTCCTAAACCAGGTCACCCACCCACCACTCTGAACTTGAGCTTCACCTGACCCAGATAGACAACTTACCGACAGGGCTCCAACCAGAACCTCCTCTCAGAGACGTAGAAAGTATGAGTCAGTTGGGGGCTGAGAGGAGCCTGTGCTCTGACAGTCAAGGCGGTCATACTCAATGGCGACCGCATCAAGGTGGGCTGAAACGCATGGTCAGTAACTTCTCAGAGAGGGCAAGTAAGACATGGCCCACAAGGTTTGGAGATCAGTGAGCAGTTTGTGAGCTGGAATGTGTGCAGTTTTACGTGAGGTAGCTCTTCATTTGCCATTTTTAGTACATTTGGAGCACGAAACCACACACGCCTTTGATGTTAGAGTTTTTCCATTTATGCGTTTACAAAGAGAGAATGAACTAAAGGAGCTTTATGAGAAACCCCCTTTAAAAATATGTCAGTGTTAAGTCAAATGCATTTCATGTTGAGCTAATGAAGTCCATATGTGCTGATTTGATTCTGTTTCGACTAAATGATATCGTCTTAGAGTAGTCCAACACATTACAAATTCCAACGATCATGCAGAATTTATTTTTTCACCCACAATGTCTGCGGTCATTTTGATCGACTTGACCAGCTGCACAACGAAAGTGAGATACCAAATGTATTGGTATCAGTGACGGCAATCAAAACCACATCATCACTTCTCCACAATGGCAAATTTACAGGAGAGACCAAGAACCTGGTTTAATTCTAATGTAATGGAACCAGACTATTTTACAAGCAAGTTTGGGCCGTTTTGGTCTATTCATCACGAAACTCATACAGTGTAAACAGCAGCCGCTGTGTGCTAATGAGGCATGCAAGTAAAAACTGACAAAAATGGAGATACAAGTTTTTCGCTGGACAGCCACGATATACAGTTCAGGTTCCCATATCTCAGAAGGAGTGTTGTTTATTGTATACTGAGATGAAAAAATGTAACAGAGGGTAATAATGGGGAGCTTCCCCGAGAGCGAGCACAGGGAAGAGCTATTACTCCGTACTCCTTCAGTACCCGCTGTGATGTAATGGGTGAATTGCCGCACCGGTTGCTGTGCTTTGATATCTTGATTCCAAACAACGGTTGGGAGTTTTACCTGCCTTTTGAAAGAGGGTTGGGAAAGTAGCTGCTGTATTGATTTCCCGCGGGGTCATAAGCCAAAAATAGCTAAATATTCCAAGTGCATTGTTAAACTAATGTTTAGACTGTGGGTTTTTTTAAGACTCTCAGAGTTCTTGTTCTGCAACAGTCAGGCATGCAACTACGCAGGTAACTTTCCTTTCATCATGCTGGGCTTTCTTACTCTCACACAGACAAGGAAGTTGGCTGTGCTCAGGTGTCGGGTGAGGTGTCGGCTTTCTCTTCAGTGATTGGGCGTCTTCTGCGCTGGAATTCACGCTGTCACCGCTCTATTGTGTACTCAGTGTAATAAGGGAATTAGTGTGCAGGGCATACAATGATGTAAGCTTACAACACAGTGAAAACCTGTGAAGCATGCTGTGTAGCATGGAAACTCCTTAAGGCCCAAACACGTGACTAATGAATTCACTGATTTAATCTCTTACATCAGTAATAAGTATTATAACATTTAATAACATCTCAACCGTCCATGTACATAATGTTCTCTGTATGACTCTGAACTATGTCTGGAATTCTGTACTGGCCAGAGAATGTGCTTAGATCGCTTGAACTATGGAAATGACAACCTTTTTAACATAAACCCAAGTAAACATTGCTTCAGAACATACAAATGACCCCCCATCCTTATAATACACCTGAGGAGAGTAACCTGCCAAAATACATGACTTCCTGTTCAGTTTGGAAAATGGTCATGCCGCATTAATTCATCTGACTAGACCTGCTACACAAGCACACGTTTTTAGAGGATACCGAAATGAAATGAAAATAAAAGACATGGCAGAGATAAAACCCTTTACAGCTCTTTCACTAATGCTGCATTTCCATTACCACCGCAAACAAAACCAGGCGTAGTGTGCAGAAAGAATGACTAATAAGCAGCGTATTGATTTGACGTCTGCACTGTAAGAAACAGTACAGTAAAATTACCGTAACGCTCTGGCCACTAGCTGCAGTTCTCACACAGTAATTTACCATATTATCAGAAAATAACAGTAAAATAAAGAGGCTGTGTGTTAGTGTTCTCTGAGAGGTCATGTGTTAGTGTGCTCTGAAAGGTCATGTGTTAGTGTGCTCTGAGAGGTCATGTGTTAGTGTGCTCTGAGAGGTCATGTGTTAGTGTACCCTGAGAGGTCATGTGTTAGTGTGCTCTGAGAGGTCATGTATTAGTGTACCCTGAGAGGCCATGTGTTAGCGTGCTCTGAGAGGTCATGTGTTAGTGTACCCTGAGAGGTCATGTGTTAGTGTGCCCTGAGAGGTCATGTGTTAGTGTACCCTGAGAGGTCATGTGTTAGTGTGCCCTGAGAGGTCATGTGTTAGTGTACCCTGAGAGGCCATGTGTTAGTGTGCTCTGAGAGGCCATGTGTTAGTGTGCTCTGAGAGGCCATGTGTTAGTGTACCCTGAGAGGCTATGTGTTAGTGTGCCCTGAGAGGCCATGTGTTAGTGTACCCTGAAAGGCCATGTGTTAGTGTGCTCTGAGAGGCCATGTGTTAGTGTGCTCTGAGAGGCCATGTGTTAGTGTACCCTGAGAGGCTATGTGTTAGTGTGCCCTGAGAGGCCATGTGTTAGTGTGCTCTGAGAGGTCATGTGTTAGTGTGCTCTGAGAGGTCATGTGTTAGTGTGCTCTGAGAGGTCATGTGTTAGTGTGCCCTGCGAGGCTGTGTGTTAGTGTACCCTGAGAGGCCATGTGTTAGTGTGCTCTGAGAGGCCATGTGTTAGTGTGCCCTGAGAGGCCATGTGTTAGTGTGCTCTGAAAGGCCATGTGTTAGTGTGCTCTGAGAGGCCATGTGTTAGTGTGCTCTGAGAGGCTGTGTGTTAGTGTACCCTGAGAGGCCATGTGTTAGTGTGCTCTGAGAGGTCATGTGTTAGTGTACCCTAAGAGGCCATATGTTAGGGTACCTTGAGAAGCCATGTGTTAGTTTACCCTGAGAGGCCATATGTTAGTGTGCTCTGAGAGGCCATGTGTTAGTTACTCTGAGAGGCCATGTGTTAGTTTGCCCTGAGAGGCCATGTGTTAGTGTGCTCTGAGAGGTCATGTGTTAGTGTGCTCTGAGAGGCCATGTGTTAGTGTACCCTGAGAGATCATGTGTTAGTGTGCTCTGAGAGGTCATGTGTTAGGGTGCTCTGAAAGGTCATGTGTTAGTGTACCCTGAGAGGCCATGTGTTAGTGTGCCCTGAGAGGCCATGTGTTAGTGTGCTCTGAGAAGCTATGTGTTAGTGTGCTCTGAGAGGTCATGTGTTAGTGTACCCTGAGAGGCTATGTGTTAGTGTACCCTGAGAGGCCATGTGTTAGTGTGCTCTGAGAGGCTGTGTTAGCGTGCTCTGAAAGGCTATGTGTTAGTGTACCCTGAGAGGCTATGTGTTAGTGTACCCTGAGAGGCCATGTGTTAGTGTATCCTGAGAGGCCATGTGTTAGTGTGCTCTGAGAGGTCAGATGTTAGTGTGCTCTGAGAGGCCATGTGTTAGTGTACCCTGAGAGGCCATGTGTTAGTGTACCCTGAGAGGCCATGTGTTAGTGTGCTCTGAGAGGTCATGTGTTAGTGTGCTCTGAGAGGCTATGTGTTAGTGTACCCTGAGAGGCCATGTGTTAGTGTGCTCTGAGAGGCCATGTGTTAGTGTGCTCTGAGAGCTCATGTGTTAGTGTACCCTGAGAGATCATGTGTTAGTGTGCTCTGAAAGGTCATGTGTTAGTGTACCCTGAGAGGCCATGTGTTAGTGTGCTCTGAGAGGTCATGTGTTGGTGTGCTCTGAGAGCTCATGTGTTAGTGTGCTCTGAGAGGTCATGTGTTAGTGTGCCCTGAGAGGCCATGTGTTAGTGTGCTCTGAGAGGCCATGTGTTAGTTACTCTGAGAGGCCATGTGTTAGTGTGCTCTGAGAGGCCATGTATTAGTGTACCCTGAGAGGCCATGTGTTAGTGTGCTCTGAGAGACCATGTATTAGTGTACCCTGAAAGGCCATGTGTTAGTGTGCTCTGAGAGGCCATGTGTTAGTGTACCCTGAGAGGCCATGTGTTAGTGTGCTCTGAGAGGCCATGTATTAGTGTACCCTGAGAGGCCATGTGTTAGTGTGCTCTGAGAGGCCATGTGTTAGTGTGCTCTGAGAGGCCATGTGTTAGTGTGCTCTGAGAGGCCATGTGTTAGTGTGCTCTGAGAGGCCATGTGTTAGTGTGATTTTAACATGGTTATAGCTGTTTTAGGCATAAGGAAAAAAAATATTATTATTATTATTATTAGTATTATTAGCATCGCTATTATTATTATAACAAATACATCCACCAAGAAATTTAGTTCCTTTAGAATATGATACTGTTGATAAGCAACCATGGTCTGCTGAATAAGAAGAACATTCGGTCACCCATCACTGTGTGTTCATTTAATGAACTTTGTCTATGTTCTAGAATAAAGAGGATAGGGTTAGGGTTAGGGTTAGTGTGAACACTGTAATGTTCTGTTTTTTGGCCACCAAATTACCACCACTAGCATAATACAGCCCCTCATCCCACCCTGGTGCGGAATCTCAAACACCTCCTTGCTCCCTACATAGTGAAAGTAACTAGGGAAAGTAAATGCTGGCACTTACAGTAGTATAATCTAATGTCATGTAAGCACAGAAATCTGCTGTTCATTTACCTAACAGCCGTTACAGTACTGCAGTGATGCAGCTTTACTGTACATGTACATATGATAAACAGGCTTTTCATTTCATTTCCTGCAAATACTTATTACTGTTTTACTTTTAATAAGTTCAAAACTATATTACTTAGTCAGTTGATAGTCAATAACAAAACTAAAATAAAACTAAAGCAATAGTAGTGAATATTAGTGAATAATATTCATTGTCATTTGCACTGTATGTAAATACACATTTTACCGGCAACTAGCGGCAATAATTTGCACATCTGGCAATAATAATAAACCACGTATTTGCTATCAACACCTCGATGTTCCAGCACTGTAAAACACTAAGGCAAATAAGCAAGATGACAAGGAAGTCTTAAAACTCCATGAACTGAATATGAATAATCACACTTACAGTGTATTAGATTCTAATAAATAGTATTAAATTCTTTACGTCTGTTTTTGTTTTATTGGTGTCATATCACATTCTGGGCAGCTTGACATCAAACTCACTGCAGTGTGTAGGGTACCTCATTAAGAGATATCTCTTCATCATCCTGGGGAACTTGATATGAGCTGCCGTGATAGTGAAATGATGAATACAGTGGTAACTATGGTGAAATCCTGGCAGGAATCAACACTGCGTCCCTGAATTAAACTGCACCTGCATCCTCATATGAGGACATTACATTTCTGCTTCTCTGCACCATGACACTTTTTAAAATGTTGACCCTTTGGCCTCAAATGAGGACATCGTTTTTTGCCAAAACAACTTCCTGTACAAAGACAACGTTTAGTTTTTATACTTGTTAGGTCCTACTAATCACAAAGAGCCAGGAGAAATTAAAATTGCACACCAAGCAAGTCCAGGTTTCAGGAGGTTAAGGTGGCATGTTAGTACTAAAGCTAGTTTTCCTGCAGCAGCAGCAGTCCTTTTTGGTAAGCCAGCCTGGGTGAGAACATATCCGAGGCTGTTCACTTGTTATCTGGACCTTCAGCAGGTTAAACACAACTGTACTGCATGACAACAACGAGCTGCAGCTTAAGCAAAACCAGTAATGCTTTGCTCTGGGTCCTGCAGGAACCTGGTGTCTTACATAGCAGGTGTCCAATGAGTGTTGAGCGTTTCATGCATTTGGGCTCCTTTCTATTGCTGAGCACTTTGAGTGCTTAACCAACACAGTCTTACAGATACAGTACGAGACATGTATGAAATGGTATCTGGGGGTTACATCTACAATGCCACATTAAACCAAGCGTGCCTGAGACATGATGACAGTGGTCGGAAGAGATCGGTTTCCTGATACTGAGGTCAAAGTAGGACAAACTTGGTCTGTGTCGATCTTAAGATGGATGTCGAGAGAGAATGAAGAATGCTTCTGTGCGGTGCCACCTAGGGGTACCTTGTTGGCCACACTGGTACCCATTTACCCAACCATGTAAACCAGGTCACAATCTGACCCAGTCCGTTTGCCTTTGAGGGAAGTGTATGGATGTTTATCTAGTCGTGCCTTTGAAGGAAGTGTATGGCTGTTTATCTAGCACTGATTCCTCTGTTTTTCAGCCCCTGATGAATTTCCTGCTGAGTGTGTGTGCTGTAGGTAAACAAATAGTAGAATAAATCACCAGGTTGGCTAGACTGTAAACAAAGGGGTCTTTAAAATTCCTTGTTCCTTGTTCCTGAACCTCAAGCTCACAACAGCTGTCCACACTTATAGAGGCCGCAGCCTGAACATGCAAACATTGTTCTCATCTCAGTGGATATTATAATTGGTAACTGTATTATATGAAGTGGTTATTTTTGGTAAGTTAAACACAGTGCTGATAGGGGCGAATGGCATTCCAGGCTCCTTTCCTGAAGCAGCGTTGTTTATGATGTTTAATAACCGGGGGAGTTTGACACATTTACACAGTTTCTTGCTTTCCTGCGGTCATATTTAGATAGCGAGAGAAAGGGAGCGGCTGAATTCATATTGACACTGTCTGATGAAAACATGTATCTCCATTTTACCTTTTATGCATCATTTGAACACATCACCTGCTGTTTAGACTGAGTGAGAATCTCATCATAAATGGACCAACTGAAGTGGCCCAAAACTGTTTGGAAAGATGTCTGGTTCCACTGACTTACATTAAAGTTAAAGGATGTTTTTGGCCTCTCCTGTAAAGCTGCTGTTTTGGAGATGCTTGTTTTTCTTTGGACAGCGATGATATTCTTCGTGCAGTGTGTGGAGTCTAGAAGCAGTAGCCGATGATCATTTCTTCAATCTTAATCACCTTTAACAACTTTATGGCCAGCAGCTGATGTCCACATCTGCAAGGCCTCCACGGTAATTAAGCCATTCTACTTATCGTGCTTATAACATACGGCGCAATAAAGTGACGAACTTTAAAGTTTCCCATGTCATTTAGGACCATTGCCATTGGTCATTCCTTTTATTCCAGTGTGAGGGGTTTTCAGATCATACACACCTCCATCATTTTCACATTTTCATCTTTTTCATCATTAAATTGAGCACACCAGATCTTTTCTTAGAGGCTTTTATTAAACTTCTGACATTCCAGTGCCAATATGCATATAAATAAATATAAAATCTTCATTACTAACGTTCACAAACATTTGTAGAAATCCACGTCCTTCTGTTTTAAATAAAGCAACATTACTTTTAATAATTCAATAAAAAGATTTAGTACAAAATGCTTTTATAATGCATTTACATTCCAGTGGCCCGGCTTTGGACGTCCATTCCTAGCCGGGTCATGTCTGTGGCCACCTGCGTGGCCTTACAAGGTCATGCGACAGTACAGAGCACACACTGTGTGAGTGTACAGTCTGTAAAAACGTTTAATTGGAATATAGAAATAAATAGACAAAATAAATATCACTCTAATAAATAACATGGTGCATGTTAAATAAGACAACGCAAAGACAACAATGCTTCAGAAACACTCGTTGGGGTCAGAAATAAGGCACAGCGTGTTGACCGGTCAGCAGCTCTTCTGGGCTTCAGGCCAGGGGTCTGCAGGTCTCATAGAGGTAGTGGAAGAGGATATCGGTCTCTCCGATGGCCTTGTTTTGGGCTGTAGCGTTACTCTGAAAGAAGAGTGTAGGATTCATTAGTTATTATTATTCACTTATTCATCCTGGCAACTAGAGTAAGACCGAACAGTGTATGTAAGAGAGATGACACCTGGACTTTATACAGCAGACTTAATCAGTGAATAATATGAGGACGTAGGACGTAGAACAATCAATATGTATGTATGAATCATCATTGCCGACAATAATCCAAAGACTATATGAATTATTATCAGGCTTTTGAGCACGTCTGTCCTTTCTTCTGTGTGAAACCAATCTGACATGCCCTGGATAGGGGGCCGAAAATTGGATTACATTGACTTTCATTAAAGGTAAATACAGTTTTCGCTTTCCCCCTGTGAAGCTGCCATTTTGGGGATGCCTGTATTTGTTCGTTGGGCAGTGATGATTCGTAAGAGGGTGCAGAACTGATTGTGCTGGCCCTCTCTGACCTCTTTTCACTGCAAAGAAGGCATTCTGACTTCTAATAGACCAAAGGCTGCTGCCCACCGACTTCTGTTATGTGTTCAGTGAGTTGGTGGCTGCGCTACTCATTTGAAAGTGCAGCGAAATGACTGTACACGACGCTCGATGCCAGTGCGAAAGATGGAGACAAGGTTGAAAAGTCGCAGAGCGTTCCTTTAATAGGCTTCGAAGGGATCTTACCTTGTACATCAGCCCGGCCAGCTGCAGGTTCTCAGTGAAGCTTAGAAAGTGGTCCTGGCCAGCCAGGTTGGAGCTCTGCAAAAGAAGAGCAGACGCACATCAGGGTCACGCATTCGGAACGGGAGGTCTGGGGACCAGACAGAGGAGCATGATGGCTACTTACGCAGTGAGGTTCAAGGTCTCTGGCCACTCTGCGCAGTTCGCTATGGACCAGTTTGATACGGGAGTAGCTGTCGTTGGCCTGGTGCAGGATGTGGCTCAGGTAGTACTCCAGGATCTTGACGTTACCACAGCACATTCTCCCATCCTAGACAACACACACATTAAGTTAGCACCGCACACACACACTCAGGCACATGTAGTCCCATTACACACACTGTAGCCTTCACTTACTGTCAGCTTCTCGCTGGGGATCCTAGGGATCAGTCGTGTCTCGTGGTCCCTGTCTCGCGCTCTCGCCTGCGTGTGCACAAGGAGACACTCATAAACATGCACTGTGTTTTTAAGGTCGTCTTATTTCTAATGCAGCTGCTGGACTATCACTGTGACTTACGTCCTTGCACATCGTGATCAGGTTGTTCCAAGTCTCGGAGCTGTCCAGAGGGGGGGACCGCGGGGGGTGGCGCCCCGGGCGCGGGCTCGCAGCGCTCAGCGCGGCGCAGCAGCAGAGAAGGAGCGCAGTGAGGTTCTTTATCATCATCATCTCGCCAAAGTCAAGTCAGGACCAGCTCAGCTCTAAACTCTGAACCCGGGAGTGCTTTTGGATGTGCTAGCTGTCTGTCTGACTGGCGCGAGCTTTATACTCCCTGCCGCTGGCCCACATCTGCCCCACTCTACGTCACTGCGGTGTGATGTCACCTCCAACACCTGAGTTTATCAGGTCACGGCGAGCGGCCGCGCGCTTGACTCATATTATTGGAGTGGAAGTGGCGTTATTGGGTCTGGAAATTCGCGCTGATTGCTGCTGTTGGGCTATTGTTAGAAACAAAATCCCCCCTCCGAAATGACGCTCGGGGACGGACAGCTCGTGCTCGGTTATTGCCCAGTTATATCCCGGGCTCTTTATTATGTTTACACACCTTTCTTTTTTCTTTGTTTATTTCCTTTTCTCCTCCAACAGTCCCGCGGTGCGGTGTTGCCACGAGACGGGCGAGACGCCGTCTGTCCCTGTGAAAGAGAGCAGTGTGGCCGATTTCAAAACTTGGGAAGAAAGTCAAATATAAATCAGAGATGCGGATGCGCGCGTGACGTCACCAAGGCACGGCCTGGCTCGGGCGGCGAGTCGCGCGCCTGCCAACAGCAGCCTATCTGGAAGTGTGGACATTGTGTAAACAGTGAAACACGCCTGTGTGCACATGGAAGAACTTCGAGGAAACAACCAAACATTAACTCTCATATCCTTTAAGCTTCGCCATGCCAGAAAAACCTGCATGGACCAGCATATGTGGGGACTTTCTCTTTGATGCTGTTTAACCAGCTTGATCATGAGTGACAAGCTAAACCAGCATTGGACCTGCCCTAAACCTGCCTACCGCCGGTCCTGCCGGCCCATACCGCTGAGTGGTAGAAGCAGGGGCAGGGCAGCAAATTCTGGGCACTGTACACTCTCAATGTCAGTGGGCCCCTGTCCATGCCAGTACACGAGGAGCGTGAGCAAAAAAAATGGGCCCCTCTCCCTACTTGGGCACTGGGTAGTCAGGTCCACTTTTCCCCCCACTACCACGCCCATGGGTAGAAGCCACAGAAGTATTCCTTAGCCGAGCATTACCATGCACTATAAGAGTTTGTGTACTATGTAAACAATGCTAAATGCATGAAAGTGCTCCACTCAATCCTCATTCCTAAATCCCATCATCCCACATATGGAAAATCACACTTGAACTCATTGCTTTTGTGAGGGGAGCGAAAAGCATAACGACACACCCACCAACTGAGCCTACAGCAGTTTAGCTCCACTCCTTGCCATTAAAGTTGTAGGCAGTGTTTCAGCGTGGACAAGTTTTTAAACATGGATACTTAATCAGAATGTCCCCTCACTGGACACTTTATTAGGTACCTCCCTGTATCTGCAGTCAATGTCTTTTATCATCTCTTCTTGCCATGGAGGAGCACTTAGTAGTTCTACAAATACAGACTGTGGTCCATCTGCTTCATCGTCTTTGTTCATTCACTTTTACCTGTTTTAATGGTTAAGACCCCCACAGGACCACCACAGAGCAGGTATTGTTGGGGTGGTGAATCATTCTCAGCACTGCAGTGACACATGTTGTACATTGTTGATCTACCTTGTAGGTGTAAAGTCAGAGATGATAGCTCATCTGCTGCTGCAAAGTTTGTGTTGGTCATCCTCTAGTCCTTCATCAGTGGTCACAGAACGCTGACCACAGGACGCTGAGGGCTGGATAGTTTTGGTTGGTGGAATTCTGTCAAGAAATGACACTGAGGTGTTTAAACTCCAGCAGCACTGCTGTGTCTGATCCACTCACACCTGCACAGCACACACCACCACTACTTCAGTGTCACTGCGGTGCTGAGAATGATCCACCACCCACATAATACCTGCTCTGTGGGGGGTTCTGACCATTGAGGAACAGGGAGGGATAGCAAAGTATGCAAAGAAACAGATGGACTAAACAGTGTTAAAATGCCATACAGAGGAGAAATGTTTCTCAGGTTTTTGCTGGGATAAATTACAACAGTACAGATACCTGCGCCATGTATGTTTACACAGTGAAACCTTTAAGCGATTTTAGTTGTTTGAGGTCTACCTGGAACTATATTGCACTTAAGTTGCGGAATGTAAAGCGTTCTGCAAATCATCTGAAACTCAACAGTTGAGGTGTTTCATGAAGCAGCCGGTCAAAACAGCAAGAATGCATTACACCATCACACCAAACAATTTTCAAACCATTGATTTCACCAGGTCATAAACCAGCTCAGAACAGTTTATTCTCTTTCTACATAGTTTCTAATTTGGTCAGTTTCCTACACTATGAGAACAAACTCAAGTTTCTCAAAGTCAACATTGCAGTAAACGACATTTACTAGCGAGCTAACAGTAACAGCTGTTACACCCATTTACAGTTTCAAAGAACATTCACCAATGTTTATTTATTTGGGATTTAGGAAAAAACTAAATCTACACATTCACGAGGACAAAGATGTAAACAATTCTGTGGTTTAAGAACACATTATTAATTTGAATCTAACTTTCCTAACACCTTTCCCAAAAACAAAGTTAAGAACGAAGCTTGATGATGCCGATTGACTCCTCTCTTGACCCCTCCTAATTTTGCACAGAGCCATTTCATTATAGAAGTGTCACACTTGCTGATTCTCCTCTCACCTCTGTTCTCGCGGACTCCATTTCCCATAACCCACCACCATCTCTCAATACTGTTCTGTTTCCAGATGTGTACTGATCACACACACCTGTTAATCATGTCTGTTTGTACATAGTCTCTCTCACACTGGCTCATTGCGAAGTATTGCCACTCTGTGCATACTAAGCGTTTCTCCCTGTTTCTGTTGCTTCTCTGGTTTGACTTTATTTTGACTTTCAGGTTTACTCTTTTGTCTTTTCCTTTTTGTTACTGTTGCTGGTCTGATAAGTTTGCCTGGTTTTCACTTCTGCCTGTTTTCTTACTCTGACTCTAACTGCTAATTTGGCTAATTAGTGTAAAATGCGTTGCGTGCAACTTTTGCTTCATGTAGAAATGTAGAAAGTTGCTCAGAAATTATGTGGCAGGTAACTCACACCATGCAGCTAGTTACATGAATGTTTCACTGTGTCAACCAACCTAAGCAAGTATCTTCTAAGTTCAGGTTCAGTCTAGGTTCATTAGATAATGCAGAAAAAGTTTACAACAACACCTTTTCAGAATAAGAATATCCACAACATTCACTTCCAGCCAGATTATAGTGTGGCACTGGTGTACGTTCATAAACCTTTTTGTATATATACTGTCACACTAATCTGTTTGGACCACTTTATAATAAGACTTGCCTTATTTTACATTTACATTTAAGGCATTTAGCTGACGCTCTGATCCAGGGTGACCTACAACCTTATAAAGGTCTCTAATTTGTTATTATATTATTTGGTTTATCAATTATTTGTAGGACAGAAACTCTTTAGGAACATTCATTAACCAGTTATAACACATACACAAAAAGGTCAATAGTTGTTGTTATATCTGACCAATAAGAATATCTGATGAAGGCTGACTGATGCAGATGATAAAGCAACATGAGTAACCAACAAGATCTGTGGTTTGACAGCTATATGAATGTGAGCTTACTGTTGCTGTACTTACGAATGTGTTTTAACTGCTTATGAGTGATTTGAGAGGTAAATAATAAACAACATTATTGAATGTTCAAATCATGCAGAGCTTTAAACAAGTTCATCAGTGATGTCATATTGCGAGTCATACACCGATCATATAATCATGTTCCTCGTATCAGCAGTCTTAGTCTAGTGCTTCATTGTCTCATGAGACATATAGTTCCTGATGTTTTCATAACACAGAACATTCTTTGTATCCAAACAGAACAATTTAATCACAAACAAACACAAAACAAAAACTGACGTCCTTGATTAAAGGGAATGTTAAGACCTGTCTTAAAACAGTGTACATGTCCAACACTACTGAAATATGACATAAACCAAATGGGAATGTTTTAGTTATTATAAAACCATGACACATAGACAAACTTTCTCCAATAGTAGGCTATCACTCTGTGGCAATCACACTGTGATAGTGACAGTCCTACAGAAAATGAGACCATTTGTAATGACACATTCTAGATAAAGGTGGAAAGGCCAAAGAGATATAGTTGAATGAGATATTTAGCTCACTGTTCCTCGCTTAGTGGAGCAACCATTGGATGCATCAACAAAAATAGCAGGCCACTAGGAAAATTATTTAGCCTATTCTTAATAATAAATTGAGCGTTTGATTGGCATATATAACACATTTGAATGGCATTCGTGTCCATGATTTAATTTTTAAAAACATTTAAAAACAAAACCCATAGAAATTATGTCTGTACATAGTTAAAATGATTGTTCTTACCACAGTAGTTTGACCATATGATATATCAGTGGTATCAAAATATACTAAAACCTAAATAAAAACAACATAACAAACCTATATTCTCTACTTTTTGCAAAAAATGTGCATAATCGTCACTTTGAAATGACACCTGCATACAGTGTAAGAAGTACAACGCTATGATTTCACACAGCAGGATTACAGGCTCTGATTAACTCTTTCCCCAGAAATCTTTTTTCCTCCTCTGGGCACGATCCAACACCTGGGACGCCATGGAGCAAGAAGCTGCTGATCTAGACGAGATCTGAGACAGCCTGTCATCTAAAGGTAAGTCACAAAGGGTAGACTCAGATGAATAACTTAGTAAGGATCTTTTTAGATTGCTTCAAATAAAGGAAATTATGCTAATCCCAAGAAAAAAAACAAGGTTGAGAATTTTCATTTTAGCTTTAGCAACAAAAAGACACAAAACTGCTTGCTTTTTTATGGCAGCTGCATACAGAATTTAAAACCTATTAGCTGCTTGCAGCATGTGCACCACATCAAAGCATAAAGAATCCCTAAAGTAGGTTGCTGTGCACCCTAGATAGGCAACCTGGGTTGTTTCATGTCTAACCATGTCAATAAAATGCTGACGTAGTCTTTAGTATCGGGAAATTACCCTTATATATTAATCAGACTGCTATTGTTAATGACAGATGTTTTACCATCATCAGATACACCAGAATCGCTGGAAGGGAACACAAATTGGTCTGGCCGATGAAGTCCCAGGTTACCTTGCAAGAAAGTAAAAAAAATAAGTAAATAAGACAAATATTTTTTTATGTCACAATAATCTACATCCTGCTGACAACATATGTGTGTCAGATATACAGCATAAAACGGTTGATGCAGTCTTATACATTACATGATGTATATGACTGATGTATACAGTCGTATACATCGTGGCAAAATTGCCAAAATACTTCTGAAATAACTAAAAGCTAACAACACATATCTCCACATGGTACACTATTCCATTGTGAGTAAGGAAAAAGAGCGGGCATTCCACCACAAGACTTTCCATGAAACTTGTTCGGAGGATGATGTCAGACTAATCCCAGTGGGGATGACATTACATCAAATTTCAGCGTGGCCAGGTAGCTCACGGACCATGGTTTCAAAAGGCCGCATCAGCAGACAGTGGATGGAAAAAACAGACATTGCATGTAGACATGTTACTGGAAAAAAACTGACAGAAAGAGAGAGAAAAAGAGAGGATGGGAGACTGACCTAAATTACACTCTTTCTCGCGGTAACTTAACCTCTCTCTTTTCGCCCTGACAGTAAATGAGTCATTGTCACGTTTATATGGCCATTCTGCTTGCCTGGCTTCTGTATGCCGCCCATGTGATAAGATAGTCTGATCTCTGGTGTGACAGTGCTAGAGGCGGATGAACACCTTGTAATGAATGTTTAATACTTAATGTAGCTCAGCTAGGGCTGAAATATGAAACTCTAAGAACGTTACCGTTATGCTGAAACTCCGAGTTCCTCAGTGTGCCCTGGATTCTGTTGGCACGTGGTGAGTTGTTGGATATGAACCTGGTATTGTTTTCTCGTTTTTGAGGTAATCTGGCTGTTTTTTGTACAGGAAAGGATTCATGAGAGTCCTCAGCCCATGTGTCCTCTCTCAGAGGAAGCAGGTCAACTGTGGCCATCCCTGCAGCAGGGGGAGAACGAGGCAGGCTACCATTCACTGCCTGTGGAACGATAACAGGTTTACTGCTGAACAGCACATACACCTGTGACTGGAAAAGTTTAAAGTAAACATATTCACACGTTTAAGCTTGCTCGGTGTAAGTACCTTGGATAGAAAAGAAAACAAAAAGAATCCTTTAGCTGACCCCCTTGCACTCTAACCCTTTAGGCAACACATTTAAAGGAGTTGCCTTCACCAAATTTCCATAGCACATCATGGGCAAGTAGCTTGGTTTGACAGCATTTCCTAGTTAAAGGTTTAACTTTTACTTTTAACCTTATCACTGTACAACTGCTGACATTGAACTAGCAGTGATGTCGTCCATGAGTCATCCTCTTAGTGTCAGCATCATTGGCAGACGGCATTACACAGGACTACATGCTTAAATACATGACGACAACTGCCCCTAAAGTGACTCAGAGTGGTAGTGGGTCATCTTTACTAAAGAATCACGCTTTTGTCTTAGTAGAGATGATGAAATTGTGTGTGAAGGCACCGTGGTCAGCACCAAGATGAATAGTTTGTTGTCACGCGCCACACGTCCAGAGGGCCAGGTATCAGCCCACCTCCACCACTCCCGCATAATCTGCATCAACTGTAGCCTCTACAACTCAGTGGCGAGACGTCTGGCATGTTGCGTTAGCCATACCGAGAGACACTACTTCTGTATGTGTATCTCAATAAATATTGCCCATATCAGTGTAAATTTAGACCTTTATCCTCCTCCCTAATAGCACTGTAAACCAACAGCACCGTCTGGGTGCAGCTGTTCTTTTGTTTATGAGTGTATATGTATATTATAAGCTTATAATATAAATATAATGTGGCATTTACTTTTACTCATATAATAAGGCCAATGTGTTGAATGTTAGTGATCCATATACTGGATATTTAAGTAGCATATAGCCTCTATGGCTTCATCTGCTTTACTACAAGCTTCTGTATATAAAGTAGAACTAAAAATTCTATTACTTATTTTTTTTCCTCTCATTGGGCAATTTTCCCAAAGCTTAATCGTTAGGTTTAGTTTACTGTAGTGTAGTTACTTTAGTAAAGGAGTCTTAGTTTTTTCATTTGCATTAGCAGTGTCTGAAACATAATGTACGCTGCCTGCTCATACAGCATTCTGCGACAGCATCATGTGTGAATCTAATGTTCATGTAAATCGCTGCCTGCTGATATTCCTCCATTAGCCCCTTTTTTGAAGGCAGCATAGATGTTATCTTTTTCTTTCTTACATGTCCTTTAATCATTTATGTCTATGTTCATGCAGTTGGAAGAAAGAAAATAGTAAAAAACACCAGCACTGACACAGTGGACAAGCCTACCTAAGGCAGTGACACATAAAACAGCTCAGGCAGCAAGATGTTGAGAGAGCTGCCTTCAGTTTCAGACAGAACCAGTATTTTCAAATGAAAGCTGTTGTTATGAGTGCAGGTGTAGTACCTTGCTGTGTGCTCGCGGAGGTGAGCTGTGATTGAAATGTCTGTACGATGAGTGGGCTTTGCCTAGTGGTGCTTCACTCTTCCTAGACGTCCTTGAGGAATTCTTTGTCTTAGGAGGAGAAACCAGCATAGCACCTCCTGGCAAATAGAGGGAGAACACATGCATCAAACACAAAACTCTCATTCATTTCTGTGATATTTGATATGTGCATAGAGTCAACCAAATAATAGAAGCACCAAAGGTATGTATAATAATAGTGTTGGTAATACTGTAATTAACACTTTGTTGTATTCATTTGTAGCCAATAAGAAATCGGAATAAATCAATAGGAAATCAGAAATCAAGCTATCATTATTAAAACAGCTGGTAGTGGCCAATGTGGACAGAGCCTTTCTTTATCTACCTCAAACAAAACCCATCCAGATATAGAAAGAAACATGAAAAATGACTCATCAGACCACATTATTTTATTCAATTCCTCAAGGTCTACATTATGCATGCATCATATCAGGCTACAGTATGTACAATTCAGCGCTGTGATTGCTTGTGGTTTCCAAATGGATGCCCAAACACTAAACTAAAATAAAAAAACAATATTTCAAATAAAATGTTTGATTCTGTTTTGTTTCAGAAGTCTTTTCCTCGTTTAAAAATAGCAATCATCATTTTGGACATTATTTGTTGTTTTTATTCATTTGTAAATAACCTGAATTAAATGTTCTGTGTTCATAAGTAAAACCTTATTCCTTAAGTTATCTTTAACAAACACCAGATTTTCCTGTAGATGTTTATAATAGGATTGGCCACCTGCTTTAAACATCTTAAACACTAACCTCAAAGAAGAATTCCAACTAATTTTCTAAATGTCTGCATAATTCAGTTGTTAAGATGTGAAATACTTCTGATAAAGCTGATTTAGATTACATTACAGACATGGTGGAGCAGCGTTTTAAAATCCCAGAGACTGCAGACATTTGCAGAGATCGCCGCTATTTTCTCTTTTTACCTTCCTATGTTAAAGTGAGTTTAATTAACCTGTATTAAATCAGATAAAATATTACAGTAATGGTGGTGAATAATGAAGAAACTGAGTTAAATGTGTGGCTGATTATTAGAAGGAATAAAAGGCTAAAAAAGTGTTTGGTAAAATAGAAACTGGGGAGAAGCGACACAACACAGAAAGCTCACACGATATCACTAACTTCCAGTTTACCGCACCTCAGTTTTGTTTTGACTTTTTTACATTAGTCAGTGTTGTTGTCTGGATAACAAACAAACATTTTTAACCTCAATTTGACTACGTGTTTTATGTTTCAGCTGTGCACAGATGGTCGGGTACTTAGTAACAGAAGTGACAGATCGAGATAAAATATGATAGTGTCAGATAACAAAATCTTAAAATAAAAGAAGCTTCTTTGCTAATGTAATATGAATTTGTGAAAAAAAGATATGTTTCTGTTACACATGACCAGGCTCTATACAAATAAAGCTATTTTATTTACTATCCAAACCCACAGATCAACAGACATCACTATCTTATGTAAACAACCTTCTGCAAGGGAGTTTTTGGAGGCATTAACTTCTTCGGATGTCTGCTTTCTATCAGCACAACTAGAGTTTCTCTAGAAAGGAGCGTTTCACATTAAAGCACTCTGAATGGCTAAAACATGATAAGTTTGCCATTTAGTTATGCAGACACCAAGTCCTTGGTGTTCCTTTATAATGCTTATAGGATACAACTGAAGCTGTATATTTTAATTATTTTACAACTGTCTGTAAAAGTGTTGTGCACAGTGGCATTTTTTTTTTTTTTTTGAATAAAAATCTTTGCTGGAGAAATCCAGATCACGCAAGGTAAAATTGTGTTTAAAATTAATGCCCAAAATTTACGGTTTATGCAAAATACCATTGATGCCCATTTGTTTAAAGTAGGCTTAAAACCACAAATCTTTTTTTTCCCCCCAAGTACTGTCACGGCATCAGCATGTTTTAGAAGGTTTGCAGGATCTGCCCTTATAAACTGTGTGGGAATGCTTCTCTAATTATCTCATAAAAACCCCATGTCACGTCAAATGTGTCTACAATGTGTCTACATGGAGTGTCATTGCACGACAAGGAAGTGAAACGTGTGGTTGTTCATCAAAATGTCCTTTTAAGGAAGTGACAAAAAACGTGTGGTATTTTCATCATAGTGAAACCCACTGCCAGGCAAAGTTGATCTTTGTTAAATTTAAAAAGGACATGATTGCATTACATTTGTAGGTGGGTGGGTCGATTTTTCCATATTATACAGTCTTGTGCAGTCAGATGCCACTGCCAACATAATCTAAATATGGATCTTTGTATATATTATATATATATTATATAGCCATATATATGACATATATATATATATATAGTCCAATACAAAGAACACATTTTTTAAATACCCGCTTATTTGACAAATTTGACATACTAGGAAGAAAGCGGTCTGTACAGAAGTTACACCACAGAAGTTCAATATTACATTATTTATTGTTTGTCTGATTTATTAGATATATTAGATGAACAGAAAGTTTTCTCTAAAATTAGCAGATAATGCCATATTTAAGTTTTTTGCGGTAGAGGATGTGTTAACTTAGTTTCAGCAAAAAACACTTTGCACAGAAGTTGCCTAAAGAATGTTTTTAAGCTCAATATTACATCAAGGAATGCTGAGTCAGTGGTAGATTTCTATGCAACTGGCATGATCTATGCTGGTTACCAGTAGCTGGAGTGGTGCGGTCATGATGTGTCCTCTGGCCAGTCAGCATGGTTTTCATTCTTGGTGTAGGTAACCTGCCCTCCTCTAGGGAGCACCTGGACATCACTGAAGGAGATGACGGTGATGAGGGTTCACGCTCTGGTGCTCTGGCCCTGAATGATAGAACCTCATGTTAAATTCTGCACTGATGCTCAACACCTTATTACCAGTGCCAAACACTTAAGATGACGAATGGTTTACAATATTGTATATAAGGTGATATAAAGGACATATTAAGATAAAGAAAGACTGAAGTCTTTTAGTTCATCGTTATGTGAATCAAAGATAATAGCAAAAAATGATAGCAGTGGTGTTGATGGAATGTGTTTCATTCATTAGGAACCAACATACAATGCAGTATATTAAAAGCAATACATGCATAACAAATCAATTCTAATCATATTTTCATACCCTTTTCAAATGAAATAGAAGAGAATGTAAATTGATTCATGAGGGTATAGGCCTGCACGTGGTGCACAAGAGCTTCCCTAAACATGACTTATTCAAGGCGAGCACTGCCTATTGTTGTCAATGAGTTTACAAAATTTCATTGACAAAAGGGAAAGTAATGTTGACAGAAATTCCATGAAGCCGATGATTATGTCAGAGGCTAACTCAGTGCATGTATGGGAAAGAATTGCTTTACCACATACTTCTCCCTTTTGTCCTCTGAATGCTCATTCATATCTTCTTCCTCATCTGACTCCCTTGGCTGCTGAATAGGTGACTCCTCCTGCTGATGCTTTATTTCGGCCACACCCCTCTCACAGGGATATGCTGATGTGGGGCTGTTGGAAAATCCCACACCTTCAAAAGAGCTCCTCCTACTACTTGAAAAGGAGATAGATGACCCAGGGCTACAGCTCTCCCTCACACTATCCACCCTTTAATGGTACAGCACACAAAGGCCACACTCAGAAAGCAGAGTCTTATACTCAAACATAAAAAGTCCCTGATAACGAAAAAGGAGAAAAGAGAATCTGCACAGTTTCAAGCAACAGTTTGATGAAAAATTACATTTACACAGTTTCCCCTTAACTTCAGTGTAACTGATCAACCAAGACATATTTGGTGTCTGAGAATGGCTCCTTTAGTTTTGCATAAAAGGCACAAGTCTCCTGTAGCTAATAGGTAATTTAAGCCTATAACCCAGCATCAGCATTGTGGAAACGGCATACTTAAATTATCAAACACTTGCTGGAAAAAAGCAACACATATTTATTCATTTCTATATACACAGATGGCTCATAACATTAAAACCAACTTAATGTATTTACTCTTATTTACTATTTACTCTTTATCAATTTATCTACTCTTTAACTCTTTATCCATTTATTACCTCCTCTTACCACATAAGTGCAACTAGTAGTTCTACAGTTACCGCAGTCCATATGTGTCTCTGCATACTTTGTTCCCCACCCTATCAGCTTTTTTTTTTTTTTACAATGGTCAGGACCCCCACAGGACCACCACCGAGTAGGTATTGTTTGTGTGGTGTATAATTTTTTAGCACTGCAGTGACCCTGACCGGGTGGTGGTATGTTAGTGTGTGTTGTGCTAGTGTGAGTGGATCAGACATATCAGTGTTGCTGGAGCTATAAACACCTCAGTGGCACTGCTGGACTGAGATTCTTCCACCAACCCAAACTATCCGGCCAACATCGACCTGTGAGCAGCATCCTGAGACCACTGATGAAAGGCTAGAAGATGACCAACCCAAACTCTGCAGGAGCAGATGGAGATAGACTGGGCACACTGTTCAAAAACTCCAGCAGCACTGCTGATCCACTCACACCAGCACAACACTCTACACTACACTTTCACTACAGTGCTAAGAATGAGATACCACCCACATAATATCTTACTTTAGATACAATGAGGAGGTTTTGTTGATGGCTGGCTGATGTAATGGCTGATGGGGGTACAACAGTGCCAGAAAGCACATAACTGAGAATATTTGGGATTACCAAACCACATTACACAGTCTGACAGTTGTTTAATGATTTTGGGCCTATTAGTTTACCAGTTTTTTATTACCTATAAGCTATTTTAGTGTAGTTCAACAACTAAAGAAGCTAACAGAGACTAAATTGATGTCTTGGCTACATTTGGGTTAGGGGGCAAATTATGTAAATATGTTAAGCATGTTTGCATTCAAGTTTGAAATACCCTGAAAAAAAATTTCAAGAAAGTCTCAAAGCCAGTTTAGATCTCTTCACCTGGCAAGGTCCAAGGCTTCAATGATTGGACTGTTGTGGGACTGACTGTCCTGTTCAGTGAGAGTGGAAGATGAAGAGGCGCTAGACGCCTCCCATAGGCAATTTTGTTCTGATAGGATCTGGCTGAGGTGCTCCCGGGAAAAGTGTGTTCCCCAGGCCCTCCTTCTGTAGGCTTCTGCTTTCTCCCGCAGATCACACACCTATGATAACATTCAAAAAGAACATCAATCTGTTAAGTAAAAGACTAGGACTGCAAAAGTTTCACATCTAGTCCAATAAAAGCACAGAACATTTCATATATTTGTACTTGGATAATTACAACATTAAAATATCAAAACATTGGATAATTTTACCACAAAAACAAGTCAGATAGAAAAGAAGGGAGAAAGCATTTAAGCGCACAAGTGCTGATTTGTAAGCAGTATCCTGTCATACAGGAATGCAATACAGCATGCTAGCAGATCAGTGACACATAAGGCTTTCCAAATGATCATTGAAAACATTAAAAAATAAACAATGTGTATTTTTGTTTCTACAATATTCAGATCGGTATATTCATTTTTTAATAGTGTATCAGGATTACCACATAGATGGGTGGATCAATAACAAAAATATTAATATGTAAATTAAAACTTCAAAAAATGTGTCAATACTAGTTTTTGGACAAAAAAAAACAACTACAATTTTTAGTATTTATAGTGTTTGTGTCGGTTAGTGCCAAATGATGTTTAAGTAAATCAGGATCGAAAGTTTTTGGATCGAAAACTTTAAAAGCTGCTGTATTTTGCAGCATGTTATGTGTTAAAAGTTCAAACATCAAACATTAAACCACATTAATGTTAAACCGTTTCTTTTATAATATTATAGTACAAAATGACCCTTTTTAATAGTTTATGGCTGTACAACATGTCATTTTTAGATTTTAGGTGGCATGAATGCCTACCTTTCTTTTAATCAATCCACTGAAAACGTATTAATATTAAAAGCCTTGTAGAAATGTGATATATGTCATTATTAAGTTACTTAAAATGAAAATAATCACGTTGGACAAAAGAAACTCACATCATGTCACTGACTCTAGCAAAGGGTGATTACAGCACCGTCAATTTCCACAGGGCTTAGTACAGATTTTACTGATGGATTAGGGACTAAAGCATTATTTGGACTGGATAAGATTTCCAAACCTATCCGGGAAGTACAAGTCATCTATAATGTTTATGGCTCACTGACAGGGATAATAGATTTCCGTGTAAATTACAGATATGGGAGTGTCACATCAACAGTGTCACACCAAAAAAGTTCCACGCATATATATAGCTTGAGTTGCTGACGTATCAGCATAAGCTGGGAAGCAGGTTGTTTTCTTTTTTTTTTGTATTAGAGATATTAATGTTGACATTAATGTTGACAAAACTTATTTATTGCCTCGATTGACCACAGAGAAGTAAATGTTTCCTTGAGTGTCTACATACAAAAAAACAGCGAAAGTTCCTTTCCCACAGGATATGGTGTAATATTTACCAACTTGTCACACTGAGGACACAGCCTGGGGCTTTTATCAGCGGTTTATTTTATTCTAGATAAAAGTCAGGATGGAACACGCAGGACTAAAATCACAGTACAATTACAGCACAACACCTCCTAATGGAAACCTAATCCAGTCCGAAAAGTACTTTAATCTTAGAGATAACATTTTAAGGAGATCATTAAATAGATTAAGTTACTTAGTTTAGTTTAGAAGAACTTCTCAATTGTAGCTAAAGTATAGCAAGTAATCCAGGTATAAACAAGATTTTTGTATGGGACTTATGTATGGCAATATTTAAAGATGAAATGCTTTTGCCTCCTGAATGGTTCTTTCTAGTCAACTGAGAGGGGTTAAAATATGTGCAGTCTGAGGAACCACACTAACATAAAGTAGAGTATTTCAGACTATGGTTGTGAAAGGTTGTGCAGGAGTCCTTACTGAGAAAAGAAAATACAAAAATCATAGAACATCTGCAAATAAAAGAAGCTGTTGGTTTTTCTCAAAACAATGGGCCCCAGAGTTCAGACCTCAACATCACTGAAAGTGCTTAGGAATTCTTGGATTCTTGGAAAAAAGTAGAAAATGCAAGCAACTTCTAGGACTAAATTTTAAAGGTATGGGAAAATATCCCTGCAGATTTCTTTGAAGAAATGCTCTGGAAAAGAACTGGCGTAGTAATGAGTTAAAGGGTGAATGATTAGTGTATTTAATTGTTGAGGTTCCTGTGTAGTTCTCTGTTGAAGCTTCTATGTAATTCTTGGGGTAAATCAACTGTTGGAACAAAATCCTCCAAAAAAGATAAACTTCATGTTAAGGATATAAAATGTACAAAGTTTTTAACTTTACTTTACCCTTCAATGTGAATGAACGTAAAGACATTTTACTCTAAGCAAGTGTACCATGTCTGTTGATGCATACGTTTTATAATGACAATTTGGTCAAAAAATGGTATTGTAGAAAAAAGGTTTTGTTCTGATTTGGTATGTTTCCTGCTTTTTCCCAGATACTGACAAATGAGTAGTTTGTATATGAAGGAGGATCTTTGAACAGTACTGTAACTAAAAACTACATTTATGATGTTATACATTACAATTCAAAACCAAAAATGTTTTAAAGTAAAGCAGGTCTTTGCTTGGCAGTAGATGCAGTAAAATACTGTAATTCATGTGCTAAACATCTTAGGATGCAAAAATAACCAGCAAAACCACAGACAACCTGAAAGTTCTGTGGAAAGGATGCTGCTTACAGAGAGCATCTTGCTGACTCAATAGCAGTGAAACTCTCCCTCTCACACACACTTCTCCTCCTGTGTGATACGATGAGGTCTAATAGTAATGTTAGATGAAATGGGTAGGGTTCCAAGAACACGACACACATGAACAGAACCACACAATCTTTAGTGAGTAGTCTGCAAAGGTGTGAATGCATGTAAGGGACACATATACAAAAGAGGGAAAGAAATGATACGGCAGAGCGGACATTTACCTCATCATACCACTCGTGACCCTGCAAGATCGATGACACAGACCAGTTATTAGAGAGTCCATGGTGTCACGTCCACTATCCTCTGATACTTACTTTCATTTGCTAAAGCTTTCACATGATGCCTTCTTACTTCAACCTTCTTTAAATCTTTGATGGGTAATAGTAAACCCACAAACTCTCGCAACAATGCAGTGTATCACAAAGGTTTCAATTTCCTACTCTTTCATGCATTCTGTAGTAGAAGTCACACATCCTGTAGGCGCTCATTAAAGTAGACCAAAAACAGGGCAGAAACTCTCTGTCTGACACCTTTTCAACAAGTCACTTAAGCAATAAGTCTACTTATTTCAACTTCTTTGAATCTACAAACCTCAATTCCAAAAGAGTATGGACGGTATGTAAAAATCAAATTAAAACATTAAGATGTAAATTCACTTATTTAAACCACATATACAGCACAACGCTTAAATGTTTTTTTGTTTTTACTCTTCCCTGCAATACATTCTAAATAAAGTTGTGACAGGGAAATTTAAAACTAGGAAAATTGTGGAATCTTCGATGGGTCATGCAGAAAGGCCTAGTTTTCAATTAGCAAGCACAAGTAGAGTCTCACTACTTTGGCAAAACATTTATCTGGGAGTAACTTAACAGTTAAAGAACAACATCCCTCGATGAGTAATTACAAAGATTGTAGGTATTCCACCCTCTATGGTGAAAAATATAATTTATAATATAAGTTCAGGAAATCTTCTGGAAGGGCAAGGCCGAAAACCACAAATGCACACCTGTGATCTTCGATTCTAGCACTGCTTCAAAAATTTGCATGCTTCAAAAACACCACTCCTTACCGCATACAGACATGCAAGTTAAAACTGCTCTAGGCAAAGTAGAACCACTCCTTCTCTAGGGTCAAGCTCTACAGAAATGGACTGATGCACTGTAGGCCATGTATTGTAAAATGTCTAATGCTGCATACTCACAGAGTGTGGGTGCTGTACTGGGCTGCATTTGGCACATTATTTGGCAGAACTTTCCAGACGTGTATTATGGAAAAATGGTCTGCAAATAATTATTAAATACGTTTAAAAGAAAATTAAACCAAAGTGTGAAACACAGGGTTTTGGCGAGTCTGAGATGCTCTATTTATCCTCTTGTCCTATTTTAACGTCTCAAAATTCTATGCATTTAGGGAAACACAAATTCAGGAAAGCATCATTGTGTAGCTGCTTCACCCACAATCAGCAAACTTGGTAATTAATATTTACACTTGGGACAGTGTTGCAGGCTTTAGCATGTTAAAAAGGTAAAACAAACACTTGTTGTACTGTTTTCAATTGAACACGGGTCAAACAGGATTTATCCATCACTACTGTCTTACTACTGTTCTAATTAGCATTTTGCCAGTTGTTTTGGAACTGAGGTTTGCATACACCCTGACTGGCCACTTTATTAGGAACACTTATACGCCTGCTTAGTCATGGAGTTTTACAGCTGGCCAATTATGTGCCACAAGTTAAATGCATTAAATCATCATTAAACGTTAGAATAGGGCAAAAATTGGATCTATGTGGCTCTGACAGTAGCATGTTAGTTGGTGCCATGCATGTGGCTTGAGTAATTCAGAAACTGCTGGAATCCTTCTGTACAACAGGCTCTAGAGTTTACACAAAATGGATATGAAAAACAAAACATCCAATGAGCATCCGTTCTGTTTGCAGAGAATAGGGAATTTTTTTTTACCTGAAAGGAAATCTTCACCAACTCGGATAAGCACACTTTACAACAGTGGTGATGGTGAATGGGCTACGACAGCAGAAGACCCCATCAGGTTAGCCTCCTCTTAGCCAAGAACATTAATGTAAGGCTACAGTGGACGTTCACCGAAACTGGAAAACTGAAGACTGAAAAAACACCACCTGGTCTGAATCTGTAGACTCAACATACTGTGTGTGAATGCCACAGCCATGAGTATTCTTGAGTACTGTTTCTGACCACGTCCACCACTTTAAAGCTACAAAGTACACATCTTTTGATGGCAGCATGCAGTATGATAATGCATCCTTTTACAAAGCATCAATCGTCTCAAACTGTTTCCATCAACATGACAGCGAGTTCAGCATGCATTACATTTGTGATGAGTCACGAATGTGTGTCTGATGACAAATATGTAGCAGTTATGTAATGCAATGTCAATATAGACCAGAATCCTTAAGGGATCTTTTCAGCAACTTGAATTCATGTTACAAAAATTTAGTATGTTCTGAGAGTAATATGGGTCCTACCAAGTATGTAGTTGCTAATAAAGTGGCCAGCTAAGTGTATATGGTGGATAAATGAGTGACCAGTCTGAAATTTATTTTAGCACTTCGAACCAATCTGTTATGAGACAAACAAACAATATATGGACCAAACAATAATATTCAAGATCTTCAGTGAATCAGTTCCATCTTACTCCATTTGCTTTCCTTTTCAAGAATGATCAATTTAACCCAAGTAGTCCTGGCATAATAGCTATCACGAATAAATCTTTGAGACAAACTTAAGAGTCATTGCATGAAACCTTCTAAGAATTATGATGTTTAAACTAGAATATGGAGAGATAACACTCTTGTGAGTGATATGAGTGATATGAGTGATAACTCACCTCCTCTCCTAAGGTCTTGGACCTGACCCAAACTCCATCTCTATAGCAGTACTGAAGAGGAGAGCGGAAATTTGATGTATATTCAGTCTTCACTTTCCTACCACAGAAAGAAGAAGACTTATAGGAACTGCACCCATGTAGGACATATACTAGCATAATGGACAAAATTAATATGTTTAGTTTTACAGTGTAT
Source organism: Prochilodus magdalenae (assembly GCA_024036415.1). Classification (NCBI taxonomy): domain Eukaryota; kingdom Metazoa; phylum Chordata; class Actinopteri; order Characiformes; family Prochilodontidae; genus Prochilodus; species Prochilodus magdalenae. The sequence continues at coordinate 269,201 of JAMWET010006871.1, read as the reverse complement.
AGGACATGCTAATGTATAAGCTTTGCTTCCACATTCAAGACAAATATTGCTTTAATGTAGTGAGGTGAATAAATACAGGACAATATTGCAGTTCTAGATGGGGAAATATAGCACTTAACGTCCTTTTATTTTATTCTTTTCGACAAAGTCATAAACAGCCACACACCTCATGACCTTAGGTGAAATGTCTTTTTCTTCATATGGAGTCCTCGCTTCATTCTGCAAGGACTGTGGGTCTGGAGCTCCCTCTTTGGACCCTGACTTCCTGTTGAAGTGCTGCTCCCTCTTCTTTCTTCTTTTACCTTTCTATTTTTAAAAAAAAGTGTATTAATTATTTCCACTTTAAGTAAACTTCACAACAAGAACTGTATTAATTCTTAGTCAAACTTTCAATCCAACATCAAAAGTGTATAATGTATTTTATTATAACTATTTGATGAAAAGTAAATGTAATTCATCATTACATTATAAGTCATTTAACCACAAATTACATTTAAATTGAACAGTAAAATAGGAATAATGCTGCATTTGTGAGGGACTCCTATTGGTTGAAATGGTTGTCCTTTTAATAAATAGCTGTCATGTGTAACAGTTGCAGTACCTTCTGTGGAGATACATTCTCCCTTTGGAATTGTGAGACCTCATTAAGTTCCACATCTCGCCGTAAGCGCAGGGGTCTAGGTGGAGGGGACCCTTTAAAGCTCCTCTTATACTCTGTCTCCATTTCTACTGGATTGGACTTGAAAGGTGGGATTGACCTGTTGCTGGTGTACAACATCTACAGATACAAAGAATAACAATACATTCATTAAGAGTCATGTTAAGAATTATTCACATTCTGCTTAACAGTATCACTCCAATAACCACTCGGGACAGCAAAAGGTGTTATGAAGAACTCGTCAATTCACTGTGGCATAAATAACTCACTGCTACCATCTGCTGGAAGAATGTTTAAGCTTTTCTTAAACAGACACCTAGGACACCAAAGTCAAAATTTTAAGTCTCAATAACCCTACGAATGAAGATGTGTAGATAACAAATAAAGGAAGAAGTAAATTTAAAAAGATTTAGCAGTACCAGTAACAATACTGAATTACAAAACAATGTCCACAGGGGCTACACAGTATATAGATTGTTATCTGTTGTCAGGCTTTGGAATGCAAATGTTGAAGTACAGTACTGTGCAAAACGACAGACCACCCTTAATTCATTTCACTTCTAGTCCATTAAAAGCACAGTATTTATTTTTCTGAGCATAGAAAAAAATCCACTAACACAAAGAAGAAGCTTTCATCTTGAAGAAAAAGATATGAACAAAGATCTAGTTTATTCATCCACTGTTAGAAGACAACATAACACTGTGGTTTTGAAAGGATTTGCAGCTGTCAAAAAGCACTTAACAAAAAAAGGGAAACAGACAAAAATAACATATGCAAATCAAACAAAATAGCTAATGGTGTTCTCAGAACAATGGACTGACCATCCCAGAGGCCAGACCACAACATCAGTGAGGGTTTGGAATTGCATATAGAAAATGCAACATCTAAGAGTAAATTTGGAGGTGGGGAAGAACATAGACAATAAATACCATGAGTTTTCATGTTATTTTTAGCTGCTAAGGCTTTCTAAGAACATATAATTTAAAATTATATACTTTTTCCTGAAACTGAAAATTCAGGTAAATTACAAGGATGTTTTGATTACACATCAAATACATTAAAAGATGGTCTGTTGGGCTTTTGCACAGCACTCTAATTCAGTATATTAAAATTGCAGTATGCCTGAAGCATGGTTATTTGTCCATATTTTTCAGTCCTATTGTCCACCTTACTTGGAACGGCTGGGCATAATTTACATATCTCATTCTGTGGTGATATAGATCTATGCACTGTTAAAGATTTGATCAAGTGCCTGCTGTGCAGCGAGAAGAGGCGATTCAACCACTGGAGATTTCCACAGAAACTGCCTCTGGTATTCTGAGCTTTGACGGCCATTCCTCTGGCGCTCTGACCTCAGGCCGGCCTTCTTCTTCAGCACATAGTTTATCTGAAATACATTATACAGAGAATCTGTGCCTTAACATTCTCTGTATCTCCTTTAACTAAAGTCACTTGAATAAAAAAGAATGTCTGGCAGTCATTAAGCATGGTTTTATAGACTTACTGGGCACTTCATTAAACACAGTGCACCTTGTATGTGTGCAGTAAGAAACTATGGGTAATCTGTTTTCATCAGTACTCACCCCATTTGAGGGACGCTTCTGTGTCTGCTGGTCAGCAGAAGGAGAAGATGAAACCTCCTCCTGGGGCTGGATTGTTTTTGAGGTTCTCAATGGTTTAGATACCCTCGGGGCCAGAGGGGTCTCTACCTTCTCTGCACTGCTGGCTCGTGATGCATGGAACACAGCTGGAGGGCTACCAGTCCTGGTTATATTCTGTGGTCTCTGTGAAACAGCTGATTCTTCCCACTGGAGAGAAGTTGACACTTGAGCTGGGTAGAAAGGGACCCGCCTCTTGGACTGAAACTGAGGTTCTCTGCAAATTCCTACAGATGAACATGGAAAACAAAAAAAAAACAACAAACTGAATGGGTGTATAATTAATGCCAGGCTTATGCCTCACAATTTTCTATGTCCAGGACATGTAACTTTGGTTGGGATGAAAATGCCTAGATGCGGTTTTACTTGCCCATTTACACTCGATGATTTTTTTGCATTTTGGGTGAACTCATGAATAATCTGGTTTGTCTGGTTTATAGTGAGGCACCCTGATTAAGTTACATGTCGAAAAAGATGTAGGGAGGAAAATACAGTAAATTCCAGTGTCATAAGCTATATAGTACTATTTAGTTAGCTGAACCAAATACTTCGAGCCTACTACTAGATAACGTTACCTATACTAGCCACTTGTGTTTGATCTCAACAACAACACAAAGTAAATTAAAGTTATTTATCACTATGAAACTTTTGGTTTAGGATGATCTGCTTCAACAGGCAAACAGTGATAAAATTACCCAGCATGGCTGCTACATATAGGTTGCTGTTGAGGTTATGAGGTTAATAAAGGTGGAACTGCTTGATAGTATCCAAAGTTTGCTAAACTGTCCAGAGTGGAATGTACAGAGCAAACTAACAACTCTGACTTCAAGATGCATTTTGTGAATTTATCGCGTTCCACCTTAAATTCTGGTGTTTGTACTAAATGCAGCATGTAGGTGGAAGCGTGCCCTGCACATTTTAGTGGGTTACCTGCTTTAACACACCTTCTACAACCCTAAAGGGTTTGTTAATGAGCTGATGAGTTGAATCAGATGTTTTGGGAGCTGGTAAAGCACTAGGATGGGCAGGGCAGTGTGCCTCTAGGACCAGGGCTGAGAAACACGGCTGTAGGTCATCTTACCCAGCTGGTCAGAACGGGCTCCAGCCAATCGCATTCTGCGCCGCGGCGGTGACGCGCTCTTCACTCGCCTCGGTCGAGCCTTGTATTTATTCTGATACTCGCTGATTCCCTGAATGAAGTTGGAAACACAGTCGCGGGTTACAAGGCAGTTCAATTAGTTTTTGCTGCAGCTCTGTCATTTCTACGTTTGGGCTTCGTTCCTGACTGTACTGGACTGTGTCTTAACTTCTGAATGTGGATATGTTGTCCGAGCAGAGTGAGTTTATAGCGGGTCAAAGGTTTACGGTAATCCACGTTGAGCTAACTAGCTACCCAACAGTGCTCGACAATAAGACTCTCAATCCTTCTTTATCCTCGCGTCAGGGTATTATTAAGGCAGCGCTTTAAATCTCAAGGTCGTCTTCTGCCTTAGAGTAAGTTAAATAGTCATGCCATTTTAACACGAATCTGGAAATAATGGAGGATATCCGGACTTCCCGTGTCAAAGAGTCGAATGTACGATGTGCACTATTAGCTAGCTAGCTAGAGTATACCCGGACATCTAGTTGTTTATACCTGCGCTAGCTAGCTAAGCAAAACAAGCGGTGTAGGAAGAAGATTTCAGGCTCGTAGTTTCGTATTACATTCGCAGACCCTTGTGAGGAAGTTAATCTATGAAAGCACCAAGCATTAGGCTTTACATTACCCTCCATTGACCCAGTTATAGTCCTGTTTATGTGCAACCAGAAGAAAACCGAAACCGTTTCGTGTAGCTTTGCTTTGACTGTTAAGGCTGTGACGTGGACAGAGCGTGCTGTGTTTACAGCTCCTCACAGTTCCGTAGCCCTCCCTCTGTGTTTCCTCTGCTTTGTGTCTGCCTTGTTTCCACAATAAGCTTCATAACTTTACCTTAAAACGAACCGTCATTTTGACTCTGAAGACGAGCTGGTGGTCCTAGCGAGCTGACGGAGCTAATTCTGTCTTTGTCGGCTGCGCACTCAGGTAACGTTAGTGTGGGTCAGTAACGGTAGTCGCTGGTTGCCGTGGTGACAGCTGTAGCGTCCCTCAACACGCGCATGCGCAGTAGGCGGCGCAGATAAGCCGCTTTTGCTGGGCGTGTTTTTGCACAACGTGCGTTTCTTTAATAGCCAGGTGTCTGTGTCAGCTCAGCCGCAGCTTCAGCACAGTGTTTGTGTCAGCTCAGCTCCAGCTTCAGCCTGGTGTTTGTCAGCTTAGTTCCAGGCTGAAGCTGGAGCTGAGCTGACACAAACACTGGGTTGAAGCTGCGGCTGAGCTGACAGCTCACCTCAGCCCGGTGTCCATGTCAGCCTCAGCCTGTGAGTTAACGTTGGGAGTGAGACTTAATAACTGTACCTGACTGACCCAACAGCCACGATTGCAGACACTCAGGGAGTTGTGATGCCCTACATGACCACCAACTAATCTGGGTGTAGAGGCTCCATGGTCTGTGGCCAAGATGAATGGTTTGTTGTCGCATGTCACATGACCAGAAGGCCTGGTGTCACCCCACTGCTACTGCAAACCCTGTAGAACTGTGTGAGAACATAGAAGCGGCATACGATGGATTATCACAGGACACCATTAGGAACCTCTACAACTCCATGCTGAGATGTCTGACATGTCGCATTAGCAAACATAGCAACCCGACGCCATACTGGGAGACACTACTTCTGTATGTGTATGTCAATAAATATTGCCCATATCAGTCTAAATTTATTATCATTGATCCTGCTAACTTTTATCTTCCAAACAGATTTGCAGTCTGACTATTTGTTCTGGGTGCAGACTATTTTTTTAACAATAAAGGCTTTCCTCCTTGTTTTGTGTTTATCAGCAATTTAATAACTTAATTTGATTATCCCACTCAGCAGAAAACCACACAGAAGAATTCCCTTTCTATAATATAGATAATCATGCTGTCTTTATGCATCTGTGTCATTTATTGTGTGTGTGCTGAAAAACGTGTCTAATCTGTGCCTTTGGCTCAATAGGCCACAGACGACTCCTGGCCTTTGCTTAGTGCAAAGTCCGCTCTGTCCATCTGTTGTATTTCATCACTCGTCTTTGATTTCCACGTTTGATGGCCCTATAAAGATTTTCGCTCTGGTCTGACGTAGTGTTTGCAAACTAAATGGGTTTCTTGTGTTGCAGGATGTGAGTGGAGCCTAAGTGCTTCTTCACATGTGCAGTGTGAGAACAGGTCCTTTGTCGCCCTCTTTTGGATCCGAATAATACAACACACTGCCAGTTTAGTCTGCTGACCTGGAACGCTGTACAGTTCTGTTGGTTCAGGTGAGGTAGTTCATCATCATGTAGTAATTTTATTGAATGACTTCCATACAAAGGTTTGCATAATCAAGCCCCACAGGGTCTTATTAACATGGTGAAACCCAATCAGGGTGCTGGTTCTGTAACTACCCTGCAGAGCTTGGCTCCATAGACCGTAGTCTATCATACCTGATCCAGGTCATTAAGGCCTTCATAGGCATCTGAATGTTGCAGTCAGGTGTGTTGAATCTGAACTCTCTTGCCTCTGTCTTCCAATGGGCTGCCAAAGGAAACTGCAAGCTTCCTCATTGCAAAACATCTCTTCAAACAGCGTCAATACTTGGAACTCATTTGCTAATGAATTAGAGTTTCCATTACTGGGCCTATGGTCAGGCTTTCCACGGTTCATGGAATTTAATGAGTACTGTGGAATTTTAAAAAGTCTGTTCCAGACGTAAAGGGGATTTTAGCATTTTTAAAGTATCATAAAGTATCAGAGAAGAGATTTTGTTGTCAGTATTACATTCTTAATTGCCATTTGTTGTAGTTGTCCTCCCTTCAACTCCTGACAATCACTTCAGGCAAGGTATGCAGTCTCCTGTAATGTATGTAATGTGAACTTCAGTATTGTGCAACATGTTTACACAGTGAAAACTTTGTTTTGTACTGAAACCAGTAAAAGTCTCTGATTGATGGGCTGTAAACACTGTGGCCTGTTTTTGCAAACAGGGCAGTGAAAGTCAGGGAAAAGCCAAAAGTCACTTTATCGAGTTTTAAAAATCTACTGAAAGACTTGTCAGTTTCAAATGAAATAAATCTATAAATTCTTTGTTAGTTTTTTGGACATGTATGTTAATGAATCTGTCCCTTATAAATAAAGCATTGAATATACAAATAAATGTCATTTTACATTTCAGAATTTCAGATATGCCTTTCTATCATACCACATATACTCTTCACATATAGCAATATTATATTTGTACCGTATCTCCACCTCTAATATATGTGTATATAAACAAATGATCTCAGTTTTTCCTTTCTTTTTTTACACAATTTTAAGGCTCTAGTTCCTGTTTTTATTCTGTGGATATTTATTATGGACAGGCCACAATTTCCCAGCATTCAGTTGGTGAAAGTCAGGAAACACATCATATACACACACACATATATATGTATATATATATATATGTGTATATATATATATATATATATATATATATATATATATATATATATATATATATATATAATAAGGCTATAAAAAAATGCAAATACACTACAGATATTACCCGTTCAGGCATAAATACAGGTAAATAAATGAGGATTCTGATCGTAGAACACTGAAGCGCTGGAGTTTAAAATGAAGTTTGTATTTCTTCTGAGGGCTGCATTTGTTAACACACCGGAATTCCTGTCCGTTTCTGTCTGTGGCTCTCTACTTCAGCTCATAATTACTTCATCTATTTATATAATTGCTATGGTGACCTAATCAGCAGCCGTAACAATAATTGACTTAGTGTGGCCAAGTCTTCTCAGCAAGGTATACGCATTCAAATGGCTGGTCTAATCACATTGAATTTAGACTCTCCAGTAGATCCTGGCATGATTCACGAGCGATCAATAGTTTCAATTGATCATCCTATTGCTGAGTCACAGTGTCAGGGTCTTCTTAGAGCCTCTAAAGCTCTTTACTTTCTTCTTTTGGTTCAGGATTGATTCATGCTCAATTTCAAGTGCAGTTCCTTTCTTAGCTCTCCTTAGCTCTCAGTCTGACTTTCTTTATCTTCAGATAAGCTGTGGTTTGGAACTTGTCTCTGTGGTTTAGGACTTGACTCAGTACGTAACTTCTAAGTATTAATCATCATAAGCCCAAATGCTGAGTTTGGTCTTTGATCTTAAAGGGCCTGTATCCACATTTTTATTTATTTTACCTTTCCCACTATAAGAACACTTAAAGAGTTTTATGTACCAAGAACACATGTAATTCACTTGACCATTTTCCAACCTCTCCACCTTTTCAACAGGGATTTTTGTTGCTTTGCCTTCAAGCCAACATACACTCATGGAACACACAGGAAGTAGGAAGACCTGTACACCTAACCAGTCCTGCAGTTATCTAAGCAGTCAAATGTGCACTGTAGTGCATAAAATCAAGGAGATACAGGACAGCAGCTTTAGATAAAACAGATGTCTATCATAAGAATGGGCGGTTGGGTGGGGTGGCGGTGATGTGACTCTTGGTATGGTGATTTCCTGGGATTTTCACTCACAGCAGTCTTTAGAGTTCATGTCTTTATTTATGTGACAGGTCAATGAAGAATGGCCAGACTGGTTTGTGCTGACAGAAAGCCTACAGTATCTCAGATAACTTCTCTGTACAACTGTGGTGAGCAGAAAAGCATCTCAGAATGACCAACACATTCTGAGACCTACACCTTAAGGTGGATGGGCTACAGCAACAGAAGACAACAGAACAACTTCCAATTGTCTGTCAGTGATGGGAGCCCAAACAAAGTATTAATATAGTGTTGTAGATGAGTAGAAGCTGTATGTGGATGTATGTAAATGAGCAGGGCTAACGTGCTGTAGGTGGATGTATGTAAATGAGCAGGGCTAACATGCTGTAGGTGGATGTATGTAAATGAGCAGGGCTAACATGCTGTAGGTGGATGTATGTAAATGAGCAGGGCTAACGTGCTGTAGGTGGATGTATGTAAATGAGCAGGGCTAACATGCTGTAGGTGGATGTATGTAAATGAGCAGGGCTAACGTGCTGTAGGTGGATGTGTGTAAATGAGCAGGGCTAACGTGCTGTAGGTGGATGTATGTAAATGAGCAGGGCTAACGTGCTGTATGTGGATGTATGTAAATGAGCAGGGCTAACGTGCTGTATGTGGATGTATGTAAATGAGCAGGGCTAACGTGCTGTGTGGTTGTATGTAAATGAGCAGGGCTAACATGCTGTATGTGGATGTATGTAAAAAAGCGGGCCTGATGTGCTCTAGGTAGCTATATGTAAATTAGCAGGTCATGAATATTTAATAATATTTAATTTTGATTCCTGTGAAATCAATATGCTACGCCAAGAATACTCTACAAAGCAGATCTATTCTAAGACCCTTTTATTCTAATAGGGCCAAAGGTCGCCTGCTGTCACTGGCCACTCAAATGTAGGTCTACTGATGAGGTGAGGACAAGTCTTCACCTATTCAGAGCGCTGTGTTTGCTCTGCTAATTAGCAGTGAGTAATTAGAGTGAAGAGCGCTACTGATGTGCATTTGTTGTCTCTAGGCAACGCAGGCTTTGATATTCCTTAGGAACAGAGTGACCACAACCCCAATGGTCATCTTTCTCATCCTCTTTACTACTGCCTTTACTTTCAGCCTTGTCTTATCTCTCTATCCTGAAATAGTCTCAGACAACTCTCTATGATGTCCAATATTACATTGTCCAAAGTTGCTCATACTCACCAGGTAAGGTTACATGATTGGTCGATCAGATACAACCTGCTGGAGAACCAAACCCGTTTAGATGAACAGCCCTTAAACCATTCACTTTTGAGAAAGGAGAAAATCAAGCTCCACTCTTGTTTCAGATCGGAAAACATCTACAGGTCTTTCAGTCTTTCCACTGTGAGAAGAAACTCATCGCTATGGGTCTTCAAGGATGTGTTGCTGACAAACAAGCCTAACTGAGAAAAGGAGAGCATTTGTGAATCAAACAATGAAGCTAAATGACCTAAATCTAGCATCTTGTAAACTGAGTCGAAGGTGCTGCTCCCGGTCAGATCATTTGGACAGATGAAAGGAAGAGTAAACTCAACAATGTCTAAAGCGAGTGAGCGCTGTTGGCAGGAAAGCACGTTGGCCAGCAAAAAGAAGTGATATAAATAGCAGTTAACAGGAGTTAACATCAGTGTTGCTTTCAACCACCGGAAACTCTCAGCAAGTAAAGGATTGAAGTTTGATGCTGAACTCGCAGCATGTCTTCTAGACTGCTTTGGATTGAAACGGGAGGTGGAGGTACTGTGCCTTCTCTGGTGATATGTTGCCCCAATTGGTGTGCAGTATAAAATCAACAGGTTGCATCGTCTTACAGATGACTCCTCTAGAGTCACAACACATATGTTTATGTTTACTGTAAACGCAGTGATGGCCATTCTTGTAAAGCGTGCGTACAGTCTGTATACATCCATACTGTATTATAAGTAGAGCAAAGCTGTTCATTTAGCTCCTGTTTGGTGCCAGCACATTGCAGAGCTAGCGCAGTGTGCAAGGCACTCTCAATTTGGCCAGTGCAAGATGATCTAATCATTCTGCTCTTCCCTCTCAAAGCTAGACTGATACAGACTAACCTTTCATCAGCTGAACAAAACCCCATCATCATTTTTACTCCCGTCGCATCTTACCCTGCCCCCTCCTTCAGAGTGCTTGATATGGTAATTTAGGTGGAAATGGTAATGTGAGCGGGACAATGACTCAGTTTTGCATTTATAACCATACAAAAAGGAACAGGCTCAAGGAGCAGTGAGCAATTAAACAACAGAGCAGTGTGTGTGTGTGTGTGTGTATGTGTGTATTGGGAGTGTTCATTGATGTTTGCGCAGCGGGGGATTTAGCAGGGGTGGGTTAACAAAGCCTATAGACACCTGTTGACCTTTCTGTGTACACTGAAGAGGGACTACATCCACTCCAGTTTGTAGTGCTCTAGCTTCAGAGGTCTGGTCTCACTGAGTTCCACAGAAGGCAGATAGAGAGAGCAGATAGAGAGAGCCTCCAGGGCCTCTCATGTGGGTGTAAGCAGCCCTTTATGGGTAACGTACCACTGCGGCTTTGGTTACCATTGCCAAACCTATTGTGCCCAATGAGGATAGAGTTTCTGTTAATTCTATACAGCTCATACGGCTCCCTCTGTTTCCTTTGTCCTGGATGTGGACGCTGGGAGTTGCTGTGCTGAAAGCATATGGACTTGCCCTTTGGCTTGAGCAGTAGCTCTGTTTGTCCTTCCTTAGATTCTGCCCTCTGGTGTATTATTCCATTCTGCTGTTGCCAAGGCATGCCAAAGGATCTGTAAGGGCTGCACAGTTCGTGAAGAGTCATCAGAAGTCTTACTTTTGCATTGTTGTTTTAGATGACTGTAGTCCTATTAGTAGAATCTGCATATATATGTAGTTGTTCATATTCACATTGAACGACTCACATGCTATGTTTCACTGGGACTGTTTTAATTCCCTGAGGTCTTCCTTTTATTCTATGTGGTTTTATTCTATGGGGTTTTATGTAACAAAAAAATCCATAGTTGGTTTATCACATGGTAGATTTGGTTGCTTTGCCTTTAATGCTGATAATGGCCTGTGTTGTTCCTCATTCAGAAAGCAGTTCTGGCTGAAATATGTAGCTGACCTCAGAATAAATGGTGGTTGTAAACAAATACATGTAAATGATTTCTTCATGACATCACAAAACTATGAGATCATTAGGGCTGCTTTTGCTGTGTTCTTGCCAAATATGGGCGTATGGACCGATGAGTGAATTGTACAGTGTTTACAAACTACATGAAAGTATTTTATCCCTGAAAAACATGTTCCAGTACCATGGAACGTTGATGCTTTAATCATTTGCATGTCTCACTATGTCAAACCGACCCACCAAGTTTCATTCTTGTTGGTTGATTCCTTCTGGCGATGGATATATATCCAAACTGATCCGAATATATGTATACATATTCATGGCTGTGACATCACACCCATGATGTTTAGGAGCTTAGTTTTCATATACGCTGCAACATAAAGGGAACACTTTTTAATCAGAGTATAGCATCAACTCAGTTCAAATTCAGGGATATTGATCTGGTCAGTTAGGTAGTAGGGAGGGCCGTAAATCAGTTTCAGCTGCTTTGGTGTTGATGAAATTAACAACAGGTGCAGTAGAGGAGCAACAATGAGACACCCCCCAAAACAGGAATGGTTTAAAAGGACAGTTACTCTAGGTGAGCTGGACAAGGCTGTAGAAGGTCCTTAACCCCTCAGCAGGACCGGTATCTGCTCCTTTGTGCAAGGAGGAAAAAGATGAGCACTGCCAGAGCCCTACTACTGTGAATGTGTCTGACCAAACAATCAGAAACAGGCCTCATGGGGGCGGCCTGAGGGCCCGACGTCCTATAGTGGGCTCTGTGCTCACTGGCCAGCACTGTAGAGCTTAATTGGCATTTGCCACAGAACACCAGAATTGGCAGATCCGCCACAGGTGCCTTGTGGGTCTGGAGATGCCGTGGAGAACGTTATGCCGCCTTCAACATCATTCAGCATGACTGGTTTGGTGGTGGGTCAGTGATGGTCTGGGGAGGCATATCCCTGGAAGGACGCACAGACCTCTACAGGCTAGACAACGGCACCCTGACTGCTATTAGGTATCAGGATGAAATCCTTGGACCCCTTGTCAGACCCTACGCTGGTGCAGTGGGTCCTGGGTTCCTTCTGGTGCACAACAATGCCCGGCCTCATGTGGCGAAAGTATGCAGGCAGTTTATGGAGAATGAAGGAATTGATACCATTGACTGGCCCACCGGCTCGCCTGACCTAAATCCAATAGATCACCTCTGGGACATTATGTTTCGGTCCATCCGACGCCACCAGGTTGCACTTCAGACTGTCCAGGAGCTCAGTGATGCCCTGGTCCAGATCTGGGAGGAGATCCCCCAGGACACCATCCGTCGTCTCATTAGGAGCGTGTGGGGGCCATACAAACTACTGAGTACCATTTTGAGTTGCTGCAGTGGAGTTTGGGTTAAATGGACGAGCCTGCTGCATCATTTTTTCGCTTTGATTTTCAGGGTCTTTGAATTCAACCCTCTGTAGGGTGATCATTTTAATTTCCATCAAACGATGTGGCATCCTTTCGTTTCTAACACATTACCCAGTCTATATGAGGAAAGATATTCTGCATGATTTTTTCCCCATTGAGATCTGATGTGTTTTCAAAGTGTTCCCTTTATTTTTTTTAGCAGTATATATATATATATATATATATATATATATATATATATATATATATATATATATATATATATATATATATATCCTCACTGTGGGATGCTAATTCAGTTTTCCGCCATCTTTACTTTTCCATCGACCATGTAGACCTGTAGTACCACGTTCTTGCTGTCAGATGTACAATTTTATTGTGAATGGACAGAACAGATGAACGAATGCACAGTGCTTCAGATTCACTTAGTCGCAGCCCACATGTGTAATTCAACTGCACACTTCTACAGCTCTTTATGTGTTAGAGGACTAACACCTGAAAGAATTTTTCGGCTCCCCCGCACCCTTAACTCTGGTACACACAGTATATCTGAACCATATCTTATCCTTTGTTAATGAGCACTAATCCTTTGCTAATGCATCATGTTAGTGGTTTTAGCTGTATTGCTGAAGTTCAAATCCTTCTGCTCTCCTGTGGACTGTGCCGTTCAGGTATTGAACTGGAAATCAATATTAACTCATTTTTTATACTGAGCTTCATTGATTGGCCTAGATTTAGACCCTAATTGTATTGAATTATTAAAGGTATCTCTTTTATTGCCTGATTGCCTTCTCTAGTGGTACCCAACCTGAATGTATTCCTTTCTATCTCTCTTTTTTGTCCATCTTTTTGATGGTAAATCTCTGACCTTATCACTGTACTGGACTGACCCAACAGCCACGATGGTGGACATTCAGCAAGCAGTTATGCCCACCATGAATCATCCTGTTAGTGCCAGCACCACTGGCTTACAACTGCAGGACTACATGCACACAGACTGACCATGTCAGTGTCGACAAAGACTGCAATGGTGCAACGACTGTCATGGAGTGATTTAGAATGTCAGTGGGTCATCTTCAGTGACGAGTCTGGCTTTTGTCTTGGTGGAGATGAACAACGAATTTGTGTGTGGAGGGACCGTTAGGCCTGGTGTCTTTGTCATCATTTATTGTTTCTTGTAACTTTCATGGTTGTGTTGGCTATGTACAATGCTTATCTGATGGCTCTAATTATTTTTCAACTTCAGGATGGCTTGCATCTCTGCCACAGACAGGACTCTGGTCTTCTTTTTGGTTAAACAACAAATGTTGCCCTACTCAGGCAAAACCCAGGGCTCAATCTAAGAGTGGACATTCAGAGCTCTCAGCCGTTCAAACTATCATGTGTCCAGATGTTTTTACTCGATTTAAATATTTGTGGGTTCAAAGATGTTTCCTGTTCTATTGTTGTTTAGCGCACCTAAATGTAAATGTCAGGAAATAAAAATTGAAATTGGTGTCAATCCCAAAAAGTCTTCGGAGTGTAACAAAGACAAAAGACTTGGCCTTGAAGATCCTCTACTTTCGGAGGAGAGTGGAGTACATAGTGGAAGCTACATTCAAATTCAAAGCTAACAGTACTTGCTACTAGTCTGAGCCTTGCAGCCTTCCCGGGCCACTACACACATTTTATGTAAAGCTTTTGACCTGTTTTTAAAATACATCTGAAAGCCCTAGTAAAGGCCTGCTGCAGAGCAGACAGGCAGACATATTGTGTTATACTTGTTTTTGCCAGCAGAGGGGGCTGCTGCTGTCTACTATCCACTTCTACCACTTGCTTATCTAGTTTTAGAGAACAGTGCTGTGTAAACTTGTGTAGAAGCTAGCATGTGTCCAATAAGTCCACATCACCACAAACATCTTTTCAAGACACGCGGTAACCATTTACGTTTTCATTTTTAGGCATTTAGCTGACGCTCTTATCCAGAGCAGCTTACAAGGTTATTCGTATTACGTGTAGGCCAGTGCAGTGTTAGGAGTCTTGCCCAAAGACTCTTATTGGTGTAGCTCAGCATTTTCTACCTAGTAAGGGATTCAAACCCCCATCTCCCAAATGAGGTACTTCCAGGTGATGGTAGGTCTGATTTCTGTAGATGTACAATTAACTTGATGGTGTGTATATATATATATATATATATATATATATACACACACATGTATGCATGCATGTGTGTGTGTGTGTGTGTGTGTGTGTGTGTGTGTGTGTGTGTGTGTGTGTGTTGAGAGCAGCATCTCTGGAGGCTAGAGCTAGCCCAGGGGTGTGGTTAGGGACTAGCTATTGGTCTATAGCCACTAGTCTTTCTTCTTTAGACTTGGGACTCTTTTTTACTGCAAATATAATAATGATTTATGGACTCAAACAACCACTGTATATTTTATGGTAGCTGTATCACATGTACATCCCTGCCTCAGCCACACACAACAAATCCTTCAAGGGAGAAAGCAAGTAATACCCAGCTAGAAATGATTTGTTCTTTAAACGTTCTGAGAATATACAATATAATGTTATAGTAGTGTTTTAAGAGGGATTTTTTTAAAGGGGGCCTCAGTAACATCCAAAAAACATTTCCTAAATGTCTTCTCTTGTTATCATGAGAATCTTCTTCTCTTGTTATCAACAGAATCTGTGGTCCTGACAACATTCTCAAAATATCCTGGCACTTCTTTAAAACTTTCTTTAAACTTTAGATTAAAACATGTTCTTTAATACTTTTACTAGAGCTTGTAGGTAACATTAGCCCAAGTTATGAAGTGCGAACCTTCCCTGCTAGCTATACAGTTTATTATTGCATTTACTGACTGTTCCATAGTTTGCCACAGCTTCACTCAGCAGGGTCAATACTGTATGAGTTTCTGACATGGTGTACGAAGTTACTTACTCAGTAGCTGTTTGTGTAAGTTGGTGTGAGTTTACTACAGTACGAGAATTACTATAGTCAAAATGCACGAAACTGAAACTCTTCTGCTTTACTGGAACCCTTTTGTATTTCATTGGATATTTTAATGACATGTTATATTGACCATCAAACTGGAAACGTCCCTGGTTTTCATTCCCGAGGTCTTAATATAAACCTTACAGTAATGGAAGTAAAGGCAGTAGATGAAACAGTAGATCTGATCTCAGAACAGGCTTTGAAGACCGTGCTGGGAGCCGTTACAGACAAGGCTAAGAGGTATTCCTTGTTTAGCCTCCAGTGACTCCAGTGTTACAGACTGGAAACGGTAATCAGCGGCATTCCGGAAAAGCCAAGACAAACACACTCCCTCTCTTCCACTCCACTAGTGTAATTGTAATGACTGTTTGGCGCTCTACACTCTGCCTGTTAGAAATACTACAATTATAAGAATAGCATCCCACCCCAGTGGCTTGCTGCCTCAGGGCTTTAGCATTTAGCTTAGCATTACTGTCTTTAAACGGATACAAAAAGGAGACTTTGCCTTATTTGTCTGTTGTAGTGAGCTGATGTTAGGTAAGCGTAAACTCACAGTCTTACCCAGGCCACTCTGCCATGTTTGAACATGTTGTAATGTGTGTTTAGAAACCTCTAATATGGAGCTGATACGGCTCGTGTGTCACTTTGTGTTTTTCCTGTTGCTTGGCAAGTGTGTCACGTGACACGTGTTGGTAGTTACCATGCAATATATTCACTGCCCTACGACCCCTGTATATTCATCCGTGCTATTCTGTGTTTAACATGTTTTGAAATGGATGATCAGCATGGACAGCTCATTGTATTCCACTCTTTCATTTTACACCTGAAGTCTCATCCTGAGACAGAAGACTCAAGTACAGTACAGAACAAAACGACACTCTGACATCACTGCTGTTTTGAAATGCAGGACTATATCCTGTGTAGTCATAATCATGCCCTGTGGAGCAAGTATACCTCCTCCTTAGCATAGATGTTTGTCTATAGAAGCCCTCTGCAGATTTCTCTGGAAGCATGTCATGTCTTATTCATGGATTGCGCAATTGGCTCAGTCACAGCAGCCGGTAAGTAAAGGGCCCAGAGCCTATATTCGTCTTGTATGCATTTGTCCTTCTAAAGTCCGCTCACGCTGTAGTTTTACACTTATCACTCACTCATCTGCGAAACCACTTTATCCTTCTGGGTCACAGGAAGTGCTGGAGCTTATCCCAGTGTTTAATAGACAGAAGGCAGGATACACCCCGGACAGGCCTCTAGTTCATTACAGGCCACACAAACAAACATACATACACGTTCGCTCACACCTAGGGGGAGTTTTAACATCTTCAATTCACCTGACTGTATGTCTTTGATCTGTGGGAGACACACAGACAGAACATGCACACTCCACACAGAGAGGATTCTGGATGTTCCAGCATGGAATCAAACAGGCCCTTCTTGCTGTGAGGTGACAGTGCTACCCACTGCGCCACCGTGCCACCCTCTAGTTTTACAGTCCTCATTTATTTTTCCATTACGTTTTTCCAACCTGGTTAATTTACAGTGTGAAATATGGTCACTCATTTTGATGTTCAGAGAGGTCGTATCTCACAGCTTTCATACTAGAGCTGATTTCAAGCCTGAGACAGGTCCAGAGTAGAGGTCTGCTTTACCGGATGAATCCCACTATTATATCTGGTGGCGTGGGACTAAATGTCTGTGTCGACAAATTATTAACAAATCCAGTCCAGCATGGTTCATGTAGAAAAACCAAATGAATAGTCATAGTAACAATAATTAATCAATGATAACAATTGTGCAGTGATTAGCACGCATAATTAACAGGTATATAGCATCTAAGTAATAAACTCATTCTGAACAGTTGCCAATCAACCATGTGTGAACAACAAATGAACTACATTATTGTGCCACAGAAATGGTGGAGGCTTTAGGGAGTCAGTCGGTCTCAGCTGAGGGACGTGCTCTTAAGAAAAGCCAATCCACCACAGTTAAGCCAACTAAAGGCCAATCTGACACACAGCTGAATATTTTGGGACAAAATTATTTATTTGTGAATAGAGTCAAATGTCAAATGGTGGATGTCATGTAACCTTGTATGGGCCTGCCGATGGTTACAGGATGAAACATCCACATTGCAGATGGAACCGTGACAATAGTCCCGATCAATTTCTGATCAGGTCATTAGAGATCCGATCTCTGGTCCTCCTGAAATGTGTGGTCTGGGATTTGCTTCCAGCAAGCTCAGGTGCGGTCTGCTGCATGTGTGGAAGCTGGCCACTCCTCCTGCCTCATGTTTGGTTGCATGATTGGTCCATTTTGCAATGTCACTGAATGGTGTTGTTTTCCCTGTTTAAGTTTGGTGATGGCAGGGGGAGGATTGATGTGGATACATAAGCGCTGTTCTTCTCATGTTTGTATCCAAGAAATTTAATAAAAACGCAGGAAATGCATGAAGATAGCGCCTACCATTTCGCAAACCTTTCCACATAAAACGATGTATGGAAATGCACAATCGATCCATAGTTCAGATGGAATTCAGAAAGCAAACCTGGAACAAAGAGCCCCAAACACACCAAGGCTCATTCCCAGATGCAGGCTATTGAAGACGACAGTGAAAACTTTAAATAGGCCTAATTCTTCCCCTCAGCGGTCATATCTGATGCTTTCGGTTTATATTTTATCCTTTAGAATTCAACAGTTCGTTTTTGTTCCTGCACCTTTAAGACTGATATATTTACATCAGTTCCCTTCTGTTTGGCTGTCCTGTTTTAAGTGAGTCTTATTTAAAATGGGGTGCAGCTGAAACAATCTTTGTAACCTAACACCTCCAGTGAGTGGTACTGCTGTAAGCTTAATTAGAAGATGTAGGGAATTCACTGGTCTTTGTGAGCTCACAAATTTAATTGAGCATTTATAACAGGCTGTTTAATGCATTACTATATGGACTGTGCGGTTAACAGGATGCTTCCCATCTTCAACTGAGCTTAGAGCAAATGCTTCCTTCAAACATGTTTGCATGACATGGGCCATTTCAAGCAAGCGATCATCACCCTGTATGGGCCCTTTAAAAGGCATGTGTGTGAAAATAAAGACTACCCACAGAGCATAGCGTCTCACAGCAATTCGAGTTCCTCCCATTAGTCTAATTTACCACTCAGCTCACACAAGACGAGCTACTGCTATCGTGAAGAACACCACAACAACCTATTTCTGTGGCGCTCTGGTTATAGACATCTGAGGTGAGGCCTAAATAGTCATGTTACAACTCGACAAAGACGAGTCTCTTCACATGAGCTAATCTTGCCTTCCATTGCCATTGCATCAGAAACAGGCATTACGCCCATTGTTAACTCTCTGAAGGCACCCCAAACACACATGCTCCTTTTCCCCTTTTTTGGCTCTGTTGACTCCACGCGGCGTCTTGCTGTCAGGGGAAATGGTTGATGATACGCAATAGTCATGAAGAAACTGTGAAACCCCACCCAAGCAGGAAGACATGGCTAAGAATAGCCCCCTCCGCTTGAGTTTCCAGCCACTCACTCAAGTGGGAGTTCCTGTAGGCTCTGTTAGACAGGGAGAGATGCTTTAGCCTCCCTAAGTCTGGACTGGGTCACGGTGTTGGGTCGCTTGGCTCAACCAGCATCTTGTAACAGTTGTTCCAATTGAAATGGACAGCTCATATGCTCATAGACTGTGTGCTGGGCGTGAGTAATCCATGAGGAATCTCTGTTCATATGGTCACAAACGACAAGCTGTATTTAAGGACTGTGTGACTGTGTTGTATGGATCGCTCTGCCAAAGAGTTCAAAGAGTTTAAAGCACATTTTGGACTTCAAATAATCGTCCCTTTTGTCCTGAACGACTCTCTACCTCAGTTATCCTTCTTTTCATAAGGGAGCAAAATGTAAGATGACGCAGTCTGTCAAGCCCTGCGATGGATTGGCGGCCTGTCCAGGGTGTTTCCGGCCCTCCACCCATTGGACACTGGGATAGATTCCAGCACTCCTGTGACCCAGAAGGATTAAGTGGTTCAGAAGATGAGTGAGTAAGTAAGCAATCTGTTGAATTCATACTCCACACAGTTCCTCCCCCACTCTCTTCGCTCCTCCCCCTGTTCATTCACCAGTCTGGGTTTAGCCTCAAACTTCATTCCATCACTTTCCAAGAGCGCCTCCAGCGGTGGAAAGCTGCGGCAGTGTTACCTCTTGTTTTGCTGCTACTGTGTCCCTTGTTTTCTTTGTTTTTAAACGTTTTTTCTTGCTGTCTAAGTACAAAGTGGTATTATGGGACAGAACAACCCGGAGCTAGATGGTTAGCATGCTAATTTTGTAGATATCTCTGGAATACACTCCTAGATAGATGTCTTTGACATACTATCAAAACTGTTATTTCTTCATGTCCTGTACATCAGTTTAGTTCATTTGGAAATGTTTTAATTGAAAAATTGTTGTTTTAAAATAAATAATGAATGTTTTTCATATGAGGATTTCACTGAGATAATTCTGAATAGAATTAGCCAGCAATTCTCTTTCTTACACACCAATTTTCAGACACATTTATGTAATTGCATACCATGTGGCGATGAGGGACATGATCGCAGTCTCAATTCCTGCTCTAAAATGCAGGGGTGTGGCTAAAATAAGACTCCACCTACTGACTAAAACTCGTTGTGACGTTTTTTTCAGGACAGCGTTTAAATTTTTTTATTGATCTGTTTATTTTAATTAAGTTCACGATAAATAAAAAACAAATAAACAAACAAAAAAAACCAAAACGTTTTGTAGCTAATAAATTGGGTTCAAATAGATCATAAAATAATAACTGTATAAATCTCATAAATGTTATTTTTACTGTTCAACTGCAGCTTGAACAAGCTCAGCTCAATCATCCACAACTATACATGAATCTACCTGAACAGAGCAGAGCTGTCCAGCGTTTTCTTGTGCTCTCTGCCAGACAGAGGACGTTTTTTCACTTGTACATTAAGCATCAGACAAAACAGGATTTTAATGGCAGTTTATTGACATTGCAGTTTAGTCCAAGGCTAGGCTTATGTCAAGACCAGAAACTGCTCCATAGAGTTTATTGATGGTTCCTGTTAGCTATGCAGCTATGCCATGATCTGCGACTATTAGCTAGGCCTTCAGTTAGGGCCAGAAATATCAAAAGGAGTTTATAAATGAGGAAAGAAAACACATGTGCCCTGCAGTGAATTGGTCACACTGTAAACAAAAAACCTGATAGGTCAGTTCCATGTCAATTATCTTAAAGGTTCATCAAACGTTAGTTTAATGATCCAAGAAGCATGTTGACTACTAAATAAAATTAACCAAAATTTGTAGACATGTATTTTTCATAGAAATCATAAAGCGCAACTCATTGGCCCTTCCTTAACACTGTTAGAGATGTATGGATTAAGGATGGATGGAACGAGGCAACAAATGTGAAGTGAACACTATGAAGGTCCATCCAACACCAGTCATTTTCCTGTGGACAACAGAGAATTTACAGTTACCCTGAGGTTGTTTATAATCAGCCTATGTAAGTTCCACATAGGTTCATGGTTAAGTAATTTGGGTTGGCTCTTTCTGTAAACATGATGAAAACACCGGTCTTGCAGTAGTATTACCAGTAGCGTGAGCCATGGTCTGTGGTCATGTAGGTTTATTACACTGGCTCATATGGTTCAGGAAACTTCTGGTTGGCGTAGTGGTCGTCTGGGTCTGGGTAACTTCAACCAATGCTGCTAAAGACCTGTACGCACAGCTGAGGGCCACATGTCCGCAGTTAGTGGGGAGGGAGGGGTGGTCTACTGCAGGGAGTGGGCTCACATTCCTGATGCCAGAGCATATTTGGCATTCCCAGCCTCTTGCAACCACTCTCAATGAGCCATTTGATTTCTACAGAGTCTTTTTCCTGGGCAATGGAGCAAGATTGTAAGAGATGAGTAATGCTGCCTGTGGAGAACAGGACACCATTCACACCACAGAGGGAACAGAATGACAGCATTCAAAATTACTCAGAGTACAACACAGGCTGTTGGAAATTAGCATGTAAGGAGGTTTTTTGTTGTAACTGTTTCATGAATTGCAACAGAGGCCATAGCTGATGTGTTATTCGATGATATACATTGTAAGATATTATTTAAGTTCATATGTCATTTTCAAGTTTCATGCTAGGCCGTGCATGTGACGTAAGCAAGGACGGGCCTCATCACTGTACCTGACTGACCCAACAGCCACGGTTGTGGACATTCAGCGAGCAGTGATGACCTGTTAGCTGTCCTGTTAGCTCCATCACCATTGGCAGACTGCTGCACGACGTAGGAATACACGTATGCAGACCCTTATGACAACTGCCCTCAATGCCAAGTCATCATTGCCAAAGACTGTAATGGTGTTGTGCCAGATTGTCTGAGGAGTGGCTTGAATGGTAGCGGGCTTGAATGGTAGCGGGATCTTCAGTGACGAGTCCCACTTTTGTTTTGTTGGAGACAACCATTGGATCCATGTGTAGTCCATGTGGTCGGTGCCAAGATGACTGGTTTGTTGTCATGTGGCACATGTTGCGAAGGCCTGGTGTCCCTCCACCTGCACCCCTACCACATAATCTGCAGGAACTGTGTGAGAATATTCAAGCTGCATGGGATGGTTTAGCTCTACAACTCCATGCCGAGACGTCTGGCATGTTGCATATACAAACATGGTGGCCCAGCACCATACTGAGAGACACTATTTCTGTATGTGTACCTCAATCTATATTGTCCATATCAGTCAAATTTAGCCAAACTCTGTAGGAGTTGGACCATCCGTGGTAATTTCACTCAGAACACAAAATTGTTTTAGCTAAACCCTGGAGAGCCATTCTAACACATATCATTGTACTCTGGATGACAAATGTCTGTCTGCTAATTTAGTCAGACGTCGTGTCTGTAGGATCCACAGTAGAATACCAAGTTTCGTTTTGACCAAACGAAACCTGGTTCTTCAACTTTTTCCGGTCAGGCTTCGTATAGCTTTGGGGCTATTCAGGGAATTAGTCTTGTTTTTGCACCAGTTGTTATTGGAAACAAGAAATATTAAGGTATATGTCATCAACAGAGAGCATTGCACAGTAAACAGTACAAACAAGATGGTGGAGCATGTAGATACCACATAGAAGAGATTTTAACAGAAGGCCACTGGGTGTCACCATTGTTGTCATCTCGTCTGTCAACAACTGACACGCCCACCGATGTCAGTTCATGCTGAAGAACCTGCTGTTTCTCAGGTTCCAGCTGGGAATTAACTTATTGGGTTCCGGACCTATTTATATTTGGAGGAAAGTGCAGAATAGTTCAAAATTAGGTTTGCGAACTGGAACGGAACTGGTTCCACATTGGTGGAAAAGGGCTAACAATGTCTATAACTCAAATATAGGTGTCTCAGCGTCTAGAGTGTAAATGTTGCCAGTTTTATATATAGTGTCTTTATTTATATATATAGACACAAGACACAAGTTATATATAGTGTTGATGATAGTGAAATAGTCATGAATCTGAAAACAATAGGTTTTTGGAGGACTATTTTGGCTTAGAACACCATACGCACATCCCTCCATCATACATGGACAGAAAATACGAACCAAGAAGAACAAGGCAAGCATATTTTATAACAAACCATGGAGAATGACTTTGATTAGATTGCAAATTATGGAATTTTCGGTGGACTTCCACTTTAGGTTACAGGTAATGCAATTCATGTATAATAATGTTCATTTAATTGATACAGTGTACGACTGAGAACTGTTCAAAGCGAGCGCGGCGGAGGAGCAACATACGCTGCAGATGCACAGCACGCTTCCCGCTTCATGTCCAACAGTGGGCAGAGCTCAGAGTGATGCCGAAGCCGAGGCTGCGACGTCACGCTTAACTCTAAACCTCACCCAGAGAGAGAGAGAGAGAGAGAGAGAGAGAGAGAGAGAGAGAGAGAGAGACGCACTAGCACACAGAGAGAGAAAGAGAGAGAGAGACACACTAGCATACAGAGAGAGAGAGAGAGAGAGAGAGAGAGAGAGACGCACTACCACACACACCAGCACAGAGAGAGAGAGAGACACGCACTACCACACACACACAGAGAGAGCGGCAGAGAGGCGCACTAGCACTGAGGGAGGGAGAGAGAGAGAAAGAAAGAAAGAGAGAGAGAGGCAGAGAGGCGTACAACGGGTTGGAGCTCCGGCGTAGATCTGTGAGTATTGCCCTTATATTTTGGTAGCGTTGATGTTTCCGTTAGCCCTCATTTGGCGTCGTGTCAGGGAACGGTAACTCGGTAACCTGAGAGCTGGAGCCTCTCTTTAGGCTTTTACGGCCGGCGTGTTTCCGCGCAGCCGTGCGAGAGAGCACTGAGACCGGGTAGATTAAGCACGAACACACGGGTTGCGGAAGAGAGCAGGTCAAACGGCTCGAATATGGCGGAGCTGGAGTGAAACAATTCAGCTCGTAACGTTTCACAGACGCCGCACAAATTCAAATTCCAGCCTCGCGCTCTGCGGTGAAGTTAGCCGAGGGCTGGCTGCTGGTCGGGGACCGTTAAACTGCGTAGGTAAAGCCGGGAGAGGAAGGAATGGCGTTATCTTCTGTCTTTTATTCTCGGCTCTGTGGAAGTTACAGCGGAAATGGAAAAGTTGTACGAATGAGTGATAGAAGGGGAACTGGGCGTGTGTTGGGCTGATAAGGCGATTAAATGTCATTAATCGAAATGCCTTTGTGTGAAGTTAGCCAAGCTCCACTTCGCTGTTAGAACTAGCTAGCTAGCGGTCTGTCGGCGTTTGTAGCGTTAGCCTGCGCGCTAAACCGGTTTACTTGCTGGCTTGAACGCAGTCTGTCTCCTGGCTCTTCATGTGTCTGAGCACCGACCCCGCCTAGTTCAGGGCTGAGTCGAAGACTAGTTTCTCCTGTGGAGAAAGAGAAATAAACGAGAGCAGTTTTGCTCGGAAATCTCGAATTAGCCTAACGTTACTGGCTAACACCACATACACGATTATTGTGGTTCTGTTCTGAATACCGTGTACTGTGTTTATGGAGAACACATACCGTGTCTACAGAGGACCATCATGTTGCAGCCCACTTCACTACCACAGCGCTCTGATGCTGTTGGCTGGCTGTTGGCTGGTTGTTGGCAGGTTTGGTTTGTGCAAGTGCTTTAGGCAGACTAGATTGTTTAGTAAAGGCGTTGGAGGAGGTGGTGAGGAGGATCCTGTTGCCTCCTCATTTATTTTTAATGGCATAATCTTTTATGACTGTGCGCTGCTGGTTCCTGTCATATGGCTCTAGTTGTAAATTAACTATGTTGATTGTAGTCTCCTTAAATGCGGAATTTATTCAAATCATGTGTTTATTGCTGAATTGTGTCGTGGTGAGGGGAAAATTGGTATCACTTCCTATTTCAAAGAGGCCTCAGGCCTACAGTTGATTTCAAGGAACAAGGTCTAAGCAAGGAAGACTGATGTCTGTGTTGAAGGCTGATTATTTTAATGCGTGACACACACGTTTCCTGAGATATTGTGACGATAAAGCTTTACAGGCTTTTTAGATGTGGAAAACTAAGGCATGAAAGTTCGCTTTGCAGGCTGTGGCAGCAGAATTGGCTAAATTGCCGGCCTGTGAAATTTGTTCGCCTAGTTTGTGCTTGTATGTCTAACAGGCCAATCCATGTTCATTACATGCTGATAACGGTTAGCTGTGGGTCAGGACAACCTCACCCTGCCGCGTCCTGACCCCGCTTCTGTCCCTCTTGGAGTGAAAGGAAGGAAATCCCCGTGATAGTGTGTCCTCTTGGGCACTGAGGAATGCCGGTTTAGAGGCTCCTTTGGAAAAACAAAATGAAGAGCAGTCGGCTTCCTTTCAGAAAGCCACTGTCCATGGTTTGTGCCCGCTGGAAGTCTTGGGTTGGGTGCAGAGTCGTGAGTTTTGGTCAGCGGTTTGTTGGTCAGGCATTATGTTATATAATGGATATTTCACAGGGCTTTGATTTCCAATATTGGTGCAGGGTGTTACACCAGAAGTGTTCCGTGGAAATGGACTCTAATAAATGGTGGGTCCAGGATGTTGTCTTTCTCCATTCGGCGTTGGGCCTTCAGCCAGCCTTAGACATGGATGTCATTGGTGCATTGTCACACTGGTGACTGTAACTGCATTCAACTGCTCTCTAAAAATAATAACTGGACAGCATAGTCTGCACACAATGAATCTTTTCAGCTAAGATCTTGTCGTGGCATTCGTAGCAACTGCATGATTTGGGAAGAACATGCCAAAAGATGGTGGTCTTTAAATCCAACGAAACACGAAGGGAAAAGAGGAAAGAAGATGCTCTGGAAAGGAAAAGCGAGAAAGCATGGGGAGTGGAGAGGGCAGTGGGTGTCCCACAGCGAGTCGGCCCACTTCCTCTTCAGGCCAAAGGGCCTTGTGAAACCTGGTGGCCCTGTCACGCTTTCCTTCCTTCTTTCGGTCATGTGACTTTGCTGAAGGGAACCAAATATGCGACTGGGGGTATCAAGAGATTTTTCACTATCAACTGTTGTTTAATCCTACATCCTGTCATAGTTGACTAACTATCATGTGTCGGTGTTGGCTGTCAAGATTGTTGCAAGTCTTGTTGGGTACTGTTTGGTTCTGATGCTCTACCATTTTAGTCCCTGAGCAATTCCCTTACAATATTGTCTCCATTCAAGCGTGTAAGCTATGACTGATGACTGTGGATGCTATTTGTGGCTGTCTGCAATAAAGGGTCCCAAGCTAAGTACTAGTGGAATGCCATTAAGAACTTTATTCGATTTAATAAATTGCAGGTGCAGGTATGCGGGTAATTGACTTAATGTCTTTATCATATGAGAAACTTGGGTTGCACAGTATGCCTTTTATTAATACTGCAATATTGACTTTTTCAATACTGATATCATAGAATGCTCTCCAAGTTAAAGTGTTCTTACTGAATGCGGTCACCAATACAGTTTCAGATGGGTGTGATAATTAAGGCCGTATTTGTACATGCTAGTCTTTAACCGTATCTGATTGCTTCACCAGTGAGATTTTACCATGGTGCAGATTATATTACAATTGCAGTGTGCAGCTTTCTGATTCTTTAACTGTTCTTTTGTCCACAATATGCAGCCAGGTGCTTAACCTGGACTGGAGAATTGAGAAGCCTAATAAGACACTAATATAGTTAGTAGTGAGCTGTGGGTTACATGTCTTTGTATAGGTTATGTAGGTGGAATATCACCCCCGGGGGCCATGTACAATCGGAGCTCTGATGCCCAGCCATGCTTTGACATTTGACACTGAGGTTGGCCAGTTTGGATTGATCCAGTCCCCTGCTGCCTCTTTTCCTCTTGTAATCTGCATTCCAACCAGCTGTTTGTCACCAGCTAAGCTGCTTACAGTTTACGGCTTTCAGCTCTGGAGACCATGCCGTTGAATGAGCCTGGTTGACACTTGTTTTGCTTGGGAATGTTCTGCAGCCATGCCCTTTGGAGTGCTTGGTGGTGCTGATGGGGGTTGGTCGCTTTAAAGGTGTTACATAATTGTTCTGGACATCACCCACCCAGTAGGCAACAGAAGCAGGTCTGAAGTGGGTGTTAGGTAGGCGAAGCACTGTGGGCTTTAGCACCACGCATCTTGATAATGGTATTTATGTTATCCAACTTCATCGACTTTTTTTCACATGCTTTCTGGTATGAGACTATAGATGTGAGCAGTGTGAATAACAATGTTTGATTGTTATGTTAGCAAACAGACAACAGATATAAAACCACTGACACTGGGTTATTAGATAAAGGCCTTGCTAGACATTATGCTAATTTTTATTAGGTTTATCCTTAAGTAAATTATGTATACATGATGCTTTTGTATTGCCAGGACATACTACAGTAAATGTCTATTAGTTAAAGGTTGTTGAAAATGCATGAACTGGTAGCACAGATTTCTGTGCTGGTCTCTCTAAAGATTTGGAGTAAATGGAGTGTCTGTTTCCCATTGAGCAGAGACTAATTGGTATGCATATTTTCTTTTCCACATGCTCGTGTAATTCATGCGGAGATTCTCATGCAGGCAAGGTGTAAGCTTCCTCAGCAGAGAATGCATTGATTTGTTTCATTCATTTGCATTGTTTAGAAGCGAAACAGTGTTTGGGTAAAAATGTGAAATATTTGCAGCCGCTTAATCATAGATTTATAATTGTTTTTCCTCTCTCTCTGACAACCTGTCACCCAGGTGAATTTATTGACTTGCAAATAACATGTTGGGCTGTGTGTGGCTTCCTGTGATTATTAAAACGTATAGGTTGCTATACTGAGATAATAAGCATGTGTTTTGTGGCTTTTTATGTAGGTCTAGTGTAAAACTCATCTGCTGATTACTTAATCACCCTGAATGTCAGCTGCTTAATATGATGATATGATATCATCATTGTTATTATTTATACTGTATATAATGCTATTTATAATGCTGTGCGAAAAGTTTTTTAGTTCTTTATTCCCAATCAAAACAGCCTGCAGCCTGTATTATTAGCCTCACAACAAAACAGGAAGCATATATAACAGTATCTTCATAACAGCTTTCGTTTTGTTTTGGGACAGTTGCTTTTAGTTTTGTGAAGAATCTACAGGTTTTTTATCTTGAACTTCAGTGTGTTAATATGGAACTGCACACTGTGTGGCAACACGTGTTGCCTCTCTGTATGTCCAGTTTAATCATAAAGGGAGGTGTAAGTTACTAATGTAGCAGTATAACTGTGTTTCCATACTAGGGAAGGTGTCGCCAATACAGGCAGAAACATGTGGATCTGAAAATAAGTGGTGCTTGATTTTCTCATATAGATTTTCTCAATAGAGGTGAAAGCTCTATTTTGTATGGGGGAAGTTTTGGTTGTCTACCAGGTCTCACGTGGTTGTTAGGAGTGTTGACTTTTGCATTAGTGTTGCATTATTTAATGTGTATATATATTTAATATTTGTCAGTTTATTAACTCAGCTTGATGGACCCTGGAAGTCTAGTGCAGGGTGTGGATTCTCTGATATTATGCTGTTTAGAGAACCAGTGCTTTGACACTGTGGGAATGATGGAGATGGAGATGATTATGGCTCAGACAGTAGCTTGAGCTGGCCCTCATACGTGAAAGCTACAGTTACTCTGGGTAGGTCACCAGAGAGGGGGGTGAATCCTCAGCAAGTTGTCCTGTTTGAGCTATTTGTCTTATCCAAGTTGTTAAGGTTTGGATTCCTAGTAGTGGTTTATTTACTTGATTGTTGAGTAATGTTGTCTTAAATGAACAGCAGCTTTTGACGCATCTGTTGAAGTTCAGAATGATCAAGTCCTGCAACCTCAGGTTTTGCCTTAAGCAGCCCTGGCACTTTTTACTTTGTGTTGATTACATGGTTTCTTCCTGACCTACGTTTGAAATGAGGTCCAGAAAGGACTTGCCTAACAGCAAAACGGGCTGTATTTGTTTTCTGACCTGCTGCGGTTTGTGTTAATAACAGGCAGGAGTCATGTTATGTACAGTCATTACCACCACACTGTGCTGTTTTAGATGTTTACCTGCAAGCCTGGAGTTGGTCTGGTAAAACCACAGGAGTCACTATGATCCTTGCGTTTGGTTGCTGTCATTCGAGTGGTTAATGTTTTCATCCTCCATCCACAGTTGGTCTTCTCAGGTTTCACAGGTCCTTCACTTACAGTTCCTGTCTTGAGCTGGTATTTGAGGTTGATCCTTTCCAGATTCTATATAGTCCTATCCTGCTAGTTTTCACCTGGAGGATTTGAGCTAATGAAATGTGTCTCCACTCGCAGGTTTAGTTTCATCTGAGTCAAAATGCAACATAGACATTAAAATAGGCGGATCACTTCCTCATTATCCTGCTGCTGACACATCTATCCATCTCCCCCATTCTGATACCACTTCTCAGAAACACTATCTTTGGAGGAACAGAGGAAGCTGCACAAGCGTCTTGGGTTTTTAATCTTGGCTTTTTTCCCTGTAAGAGAAAAAAAAATCTCATCCCGCCTTCCTGTTACTGTGTCTGATAAACCTTTACGGTGTTCATTTTCTACTTTACAGCCTGAGCCATTTTGTTTCTAAGGGCTGTGTTTCATGATCTTCTGAACCTCCTTCATCAGATTCCCATGAAATATAATATGTGGAATCACAAACATCTGTTTTTACTCTGAAAGCTCAAAATGATGTACTAATGTGATACAGTAAACTGCATGGTGATATCCCATCATACTCCTCCATGAAAGGAAAGATAAATGGACTGTATGATTTGATTGATGCTTTTCATCTGGCCAGGTCCCTTCATGGACATGGGAAACCTGCTTGAAAGAACCTGCAGTAAAGCCACTCAGCTTAAAGGATTCCAGCAGGTCCCTCATCCCAGGTCTCTGGAGTTTCTACTGAAACTATGAAGAGATTGTTGTTGTTTAGGTTAAGGGAATCTGAAGGAATGAGGAGCTAAGATGGGGTCAGAGAGCAGGTTATGGGCCTCCCGTGTTTTTAGAGCCCAGAGGTGAAGATTGAGGCCCTGAGGGACATTGACGCAGAGGAGCATAAAAGTGATGGATAACGCTGTGGGAAATGTAAAATTCCAGGATTTAAAGCTGAAAAATCATGGAATTTAACAGAATTGAACACCTTTAAAAAAAATAATAAAATAAATAAATAAAAGCTAGCATCCCACACGTGTAGGATCTGGATGATTACAGTGAACAAGACTATTTTACTTGGAGTGAACCATACATCTGTTTTTTGGGGGGCGGGGGACTTTTTATAATTGTGTTGTCTTTGGCTTGGGCCATCATGTTCACAGTATCTTTCTACAGTCTTCCTTGGCCACCCTCCTGCCGGCAGTGTCCGCTTTTTTTGAAAACCAGTACATGGTCACGTTGGTGTACTTGTGCTTAGTGACAGAAAAGAAAACCTATTAATACAGCAGATAAAGATTTGGTTGAATATCGCTGAGCATTCTTTGAGCTTTGAGCTGCAGGCTTTTCATGAAAAGAAACTGGCAGTAGCTAAGCTGCAGGGAAGTGATACCACTTTGTGGAAAAAAGCCTGGCTTTTGTTGCCTTTTTCACCGTATTTGAGAGAATTATGTCACCTGAAGCTTGGCAGAGTATTTTTAGAGCTCACATTCGTGTGCCTTTTAGCGAGCTGTCTGTAGCATTGTGGCACACACAATGTGTGCTTTGGCTGGCTGGTTTCATTCAAGGCCCTATGTAATGGGCACTGTAGCTTTACGGCGCTGCCTGAGTTGTATTCGGTGTGAAGCCATGACCTCAGTGAAATGTGTGCTTGATTATGGATGCCTTTGATTCCACAGGATTGTAGCGCTAGTGTACCTCTTCAAGCTAGTCTAGAGCTTGAGCCAGTTTTGCAGTTTTTAGTGGCTCTGTCAAATGAGAATACTATAGTTGTGAGAAGGATTGTGAGCCCATTGCAGTGACCTGTGTGTCTGCATAAATATTTTTAGAAATGTGTTCTGATCTTCAGAGATGTTGAAATACAGTCTCTATTAAAGAAACGTAAGCTGCTTTTCCACTCCTTGGTCCGGGGTTGGTTCTGCTCGGCTTGATTGGTTTTCTGTTCTTCAGACTTGGTACTGGGTACTATTTTGGTACCCAGCACCAAATGTCTGTCCTGCTGCCAACATAGCAGTTTAACATGCTAGCATGGCAGCATCGCTATCTTGACCATCTACAGGGTGTAGTATGTGTGCCAAAAAATCGAGTCAAGCTGTACCATTCAGTGGAAAAATGGCTATATGCACTAGTTTTGCATTGTTTGATAGAAAATGTAAATGTTTGTACTTTGCATTTATTCAATAACAGGGCTTGACATTAATGCTTGTGAAGATTAATCCTTGTTCACAATGAGATGTGATATTTAAAATGTGGACTTCGTTGGACAAGTCGTTGGAAAAAGTTCTGCGTTGAGCCCTGTATTGTAACTCTGTTCTATTTAGTTGTTAATATCTTTTATTGGTTAACTTGATCAGATCTGTCCCCTTCAGCCCAGTGTAACGCATAGGAGGCATTTTGACCTGTATGTACAATGTTTGGTGCCGGCGTTTTCTTGGGAGGTTCTGCTGGAAATTTCTGCTTCAGATCTTGTTACAGGAGTTCCTAGCAATTTGGGTCAAGCCTCTCTACATGATTGGGGTTTGCTTTGTCACACTCCCCAATTGGGTTTCAATTATGGCTTTCTCCAAATATACCAGCTTCACGAATGAGTAGACATGTCTGTACATCCTAATCCAGCATCCAGTGTTTTTGTACAGACCTATGTAAGACAGGTGGGCCATGTCATACCCATGGTCACAGTTATTATGCCAGGTATTCGTTTTCTGTTAGCTGCCTTACATATTGCTCAGTAAAGGTATGGCCGTATAAATGATATATAGCAGTTTAACGATATGTTCCGGCTCTGATTTGATTAGCTTTGATTTTATTTGATTTGTGATACTGATTTGATAATCCCACAGTAGTTTCTTTTTTCTAAGTTTGATGTTCAGTCAGTGCAGTTACGTTAGATGTCCTAATGAATGGACTGGCCATTTTTCATGCTTCTTTGTTACATCTTGAAAACCTACAGTGTAGTTTTGATTAATAGAGATGGTTATTTGCTGTGTAGGTCAGATCAAACATTAAAGCCCCCTTAGAAATGTTTCTACAGAGTTCACAAACCTTCTCACACTTTTACATCTGTAAAATTACTCCCTGGGCGAGTTGGCTGTGTGGGTCCAGGCATCTGTTTGAGCTTTAGTATGGGTTATGTATAACAGGGTTCTCCTAAATAGGAGTAACTTAGAGCTGTGTAGTGTTGTACAAGCTTCTAAGGCATACTGGTCTCCAAATGTCTGTGTGTGTACTTAAGCATGAGGCATCTACATGTCTGTTCATATTACACCGTGCGTCTATGCTTGTGCCCAGGCTCTGCCTCACTTGTCGAAGTATTTAGTTGAGTTTTCCGCAAAGTGACATGTGGAGACTCCCACTGCTGTGTCCCAGAGGAGAGATTGGAGCTTCTCGATAAGCTCCTCCGAGCAGCAAAGCTAGCCATCCCTGCAGCTTTGAGAGAAAATGCACTCCACATGCTAGTGTAGTCACACCAGCTTACTCCTGTCTTACCCCACCCCCCTAATTCCAGCTGTATGGATACTAACTCAGCAGCACTATTAATTTTGTGTCTGCTTCAGCCATTGTTTGGCTGATTTATTCAAATAGAAAAGCAATTACTGTTTAATTGCCATCCTTCCTGGAACTGTATATGCAGTTGATTCCTCATTTTTGTGTCCCTTGTAATTAGTGTGTGTGTGTGATGAAACATTAAGCCATCTTGCTTTAAGTGCACAGAAATTGAACCACTCCTTTGCCTTTAGGCCTATATAAAGTAGGCTGCCCATATAGGCCCAGTGGTCTGATTGTCTCTTTATGCCAGTTCTGATGTCCTCATCATTAATCATTATTTTATTTCCCAGTTGAATAAGGTGGAGCTGTAAACCCACTGAACTGGATGTCCACCCAGTCTTTTGTAGCAGATTTGCCATATTTTTAAATGTCCTGGCCCTTCTTTATTTGTTACTGATGCCTCTGTTTTGCATGGGAACTTGTAGCTGGATGGCTACCTATTTGTGTGTTCAAGTTATCTTTCTTTGCTCTTTAAAATCTCAGTTTATTTAACTACAACTGGTGAATGAGCGAAAATGTAATTGTATTGTATCAGTCCAAAATGATTTGGATTAGGACTTCCTTCTTGCATAAGCTTTCTTGGTTTAAACCGTAAAAGAGACCAGGGTACCAGGAGAAATAGTCCCACACCTGTGAACCCTGACCTCCCTCTGCAGGACGTCCCTTTTTGTGTTTAGGTAGGCTTTACTCTAACTATGGCACGTCCTGTTAGTTGACTTGGTGGTGTTTAACATTTGTACCCTAAAGCAATTCAGGTTGTTAAACCCCCTTTTTGAAGATGTTAACTAGTCTTTCAACTGTAGTCCAGCCATCTTTATATAACTG
This sequence comes from Prochilodus magdalenae, assembly GCA_024036415.1. Lineage (NCBI taxonomy): Eukaryota > Metazoa > Chordata > Actinopteri > Characiformes > Prochilodontidae > Prochilodus > Prochilodus magdalenae. Next base: position 235,715 of record JAMWET010006871.1, on the reverse strand, counting down.
TCTTTAATAAAAAGACACCATCAATCAAAAAAAAAAACACCCTCTGTGCTTTTCATAGTCTATTGCAAGTTGTTGCAAGTTGGTGGTTAGGTTCATTATAGGAACATGAGTGTTAGGGTAGGGACTTAAATATTATGTGTCCTGTATTAACCAAATATGTGTCTGTAAATACTGCAGATAATGTGCGGATTTATTCGATTACATGTAGTGGTTGTTGCATTGCCCAGGAACATGCCGGTTTTGTATACGGTAGTTAAAATGCACATTGCTGTACTTCTGGTAAAGCTGTTGGTCAAAATTAAACCCCAATCCTTCTCCTCATCTGCTTCAGACAGAATCTTTTCATCATCTTGCACAGTAGGATGCTACCTTAATCAGGGTGCAAGTAAATGCCAGTCCAGAATGTCAGTGCCAGGATAAGGTCTTCAGATTTTCCACCACATTTAATCTGACCTGATCTTTGGATGGGTCCTTATTGCCTGAGACTCTGCATCCTCTGTCAGCGTAGTATCACATTTCATGGCAGTGTATAGGTTCTGTTTGCGTGTAAGGCTTTTAAGTGACCCAAGTGTGTTTGTTTCCCTCGCTTGTGTTAGTTTGCTTAGCTGTAAAAACTGTTTCTGAAAAAGTTTGTCTGAGGAACGTCCTGCTCCTCTGGATGTTAACAGTTTACCTTGCCTGTGCTCTGGGAACACTACTGTACCTCTAGAATAGGGAATGATTTGATGGTTAATCAAGCTGGAGAAAATTAATTGATGTTTAGGTTTTGTGTAGAGCACCAGAACATAAACACAGCATGAGGAATATGAAGAGCGTTAAACATGGGTAATTTCGTGTTGATCTGAAAAGAGGATCTTGTATAACATTGTAATTTGCATGGAACTCTTCATTACCTTGGGCACCTCATTTTGAATTTAAGAGACTAATTTAAGTGCTAACTCCTGTTTTTCTCTCGGTCTCTTTCTCTCTCTCTCTCTTTCTCTCTTACTCTCACCTTTTCCCATGCTGCTTTGCTGTGGTCTCATCCAGGTTGTTTAGTTTTTCTGAATGTTGCTGTGCACTGGTGGGCTATCGATTACAGTGCTCATCTCCTTTCTGAGTGGTTTTGGGTTTCTGTGTGCGTGCGTGTGTGGCAAAGTTGTCGGAAAGCCAGAAAAGCTGATGTGTCCAACAGATTAAATTGACTTCTTTCTTTGTTACTGTTTAAGGTTAAGGTAAGATTTAAAATTCCGAAGATCTGAAATCGTTCATCTGTTAAGATGTAAAAGTGATTTTGATGTGGCATGTTAAATGTAGAAAACCTGAAGGTCTTTTGTTGTGGTGATCAATTATAGCCATTTAATTCGCTATCCAAAATGACTAGTGGACCTGCACATGGCTTAGGAGTTTATATGTAATGCTGATGAGGATAAATTAGTAGAAAGCCTAAACATCATCACAAAGCTGTCTTTAAACAGTGTTTGACATTAGGCCTAATGTCATATATTCATATTTGTGACATTACATATAATGTCTGTGTGTGTTTTAGTTTGTAGGGACATTAAACTGTTCTGAAGTCTGGTTTGTATCCCTGCTATTGTGAAGTTTCTCTGAATGACCCTGTCTACCTCATAACCATTTAATTATGCTGGAATTTTTTAGAAATCACTGGAATTACCTTTTCGGGCCCGGTCACACTTCCTCAGTGGTCACCAACCCTGGGATCTGGAGATCTGCCTTCCTGAAGATTTTAGATCCAAACCTAATTGACCCCACATTATCCATCTAATTGTTGCTTTTAGAAGTCCTTGATTAGCTTAATGAGGTGTTAGATTTGCACTTGATGACCTGTAGGAAGGTAGATCTCTGGGAGGAGGGTTGGTGACCACTGCGCTAGCGCTACGTCAGTGAAATTACTTGAGCGAAAAGGCATTCATTTCAAATGAAATCCACCATAATGAGCTGTTTTGCGAAACAAGTTTCTTTGCAAACGTGGAATGAGCCATGAGTTTCTCTACATGATGCTGCAGCGTGTCAGAATAAAAGCCCTTTCTAAAGCATGACGCAGCACCTCAAAATTAAATCTCAGTGAAAAACAGCTTTTTAAATTTTGTTGTGCTTCATGCCACGAAGTAACAGTTTCAGACATTTGGAATTAATTAATTTGTGTAAATTTAACTCACTGTGATGGAGAAAATGGGTGGGGATAGGTGTGATAAAATCCCATGAACTTTGTTTATCTATATTTTTATATATTTATACTAAACTTCATGTTTGTGTTCATTGTGCTTCATTTCCTTAAATCCTTAATCATCCAAATGCCTTAGAACGAATATCATAAGATATTAGAACATTTAGCCTGTACTAGAACAGCACATTGTGGTGTATACAGAATTTAAAGCTACAGTATGTGGGATTTGGAGACGTCTCTATTGGATATGTTATTGCACGCTGTGTGGAAGAACATGAATTGGTGCTTCAGACCCCCCCACAGGCAGATGAATCTTACTTGTGCAAATGTATGTTCGAAAAGAGCTCGATGAAGAATGTGTCTTCTGAGGATGTGATTGTTATCTACTGTTGTTCTTTTATCTTTATCAGTGTAATAGTGCATTTTGCATTTAAAATTGAATCTTCGAGTCTGAGCTTCTTTTTGAGTCATTGTGTGTGACGTTAATATGCAAAGACATGACGTGGTATAAGAAAACTCACCATATGTGTTCTCCAAAAACATTATATCGTAATTAAAAGAAGAAAAATGGGAAAACACTGGAGCAGTAGTCTGTATTCTGTTTTAGGATTGTCATTGGGACAGAACTATTTGGATCAGTGTATTGCAAAGCAACATGAACTGCAAATGACTAGAGTGACGACTAAAGATTTGTATTATACATACATGCATACCTGGGTACACATGCCCCATGCGTATTTATGGATGTTCCTGTTTCCTGGTGGTGTATAAGAACATGAGTGTGTGTTTGTTGGTGTGAGTGCTCTGGGCTAGCTTTGGAGCAGGAGAAAGATCAGTGTGGGAGACAGGCAGCCTGCCTGACTCATGTATGGTCACGTTCCCTCTGATGACATCACCTTGAGGAGCTTTGCATGCACACGTTCTGCTATGTTTGGCATGCTCCCACTCACACAAACACAGACACATACATGCAGAGGTGCACACACAGAGATGTCAACAGGATAACAGCAAGACAGGACAACACAACGCAGTGGAGGCACATAAACAGGATCTGTCACTGGGAATCTTTTTATTTCCCCCCACTCGTGCTGTCTTTTCCCCTCTCTTATTCATTCTCTTTCTCCCCCTTTTTTGTTCTTCCCTCCCCATTTTCCTTTCATTCATGCAGTCTTCAGGTCAGTGTGTTAGGTGGTCTGGCTGGCAGCCAGAGGCTGGAGTGAGGTAAGGACTAGGAGATTCCTCCCTCTGCACACTGGGATAGGAAAAATAAACCACACAGCTCAGCTCTCCTTGTTTGCCTCCAACACTCCCTTACGTCATTGATGGAGAAGAGTGCACATAGATGTCTTGTTGTCCTCTATGGACATTTAGTACCAGCGAGTGGTCAAGAAAGCGGTCCTCTGTCTAGAATTGATATCACTGCTTACGCTGCCCGATAGACCCTAAATACCTCCGTTGAGATGGTGTTGCTGTGAAGGTGTAACAGTACGCAGATTTTAGGGTGTGATGTGCCTTGTTATGAATTCGGGACAGTAAACATTTGTGTTAAGTCTAATTTCTGCATATTGTAGAGAACTGATACGAACTGAGCCTTCTGTCCGTACTCTGCATTCATTTTGTCTGTGCATTATTTGTCTTTGTGCACATTCTCTGAAAGCTTATGGATGAGATGGAGCATTTGAAAGGGACGTGTTCGTTTTCAAGTATGAAGGGAGCGTAAATGAGCCGTTAAATCTAACCACAATTAAATCTAACAGTTTTTATTCATTGTTTATTGTTTTATTATTGTAATTCATTCATTTATTAATCTTCAAAGCCACCTATCCTTCCAGTGCTCGTTGGGCAGAAGGTGACACCATAAAAATTGTATCCTAAAAGCAAATGCTTTATTTTTTTATTTTTTTGTTTATTTTAAAAGGAGAACCACAACTCTGCAGGTGGTGAATTCAAGGCCATCGTGAGGTAGGCCACCAATAGCCACACAACCTTGCTTCATAGTTGACCCTTGTACCCCCGCAGCCCAGCGCAGTACCTCTCAGACAACACGCCAACACCTTCTAACCCCGGAACAACATTTAGAACAGTAATTAATGTGTCTCTTCGTGTGTTTGAGCAGTTTGAATGGCCACGCCTGTCACGCTCCCATGGCAGCCCAGCCACACTGTCGTATAGGTCTATTAATTTCAGTACAGACTCCTGTACAGTAAGTTCTTATAAATTACCAGCGGAAATTGAGTGTTAAACCAGAAATGACTGTTGGGTGCTGGAAGTAGTTCTGTTCTCTGTTTGTGATGGGTTACAGGCTAAATATGATCCGCTGACCCCAAAAACATGCATGGGAAATTTAATATAGCCAGCTAATCAGCAACTATTTAAACTATTTGAATGCATGGAAGAGGCTGCATGGTGTCGTTTTTGTTCGTGTTTAAGAATGTGTTGTGTATGTTTGGGGGTTTATTTTTGGTTCTTCGTAGCACCAATAATGGTTCTTCTATTGTTACAGGCTGTTGAACCTCTATTTGTGAATAAATGGAACCATGCGAAGAACATATTTTGGAGCAGGTATGCTTATTGGCCTGCAGAGTGGCCAATAAGCATGGCTGGCTCATTGGGTATTAATATTTGAATGATGTGCGGTACTCTGTGGAACCCATCAAGTCATGATGAATACTATATTTTAATACCCAGCCCTAAATATAGACTAGTACAATTTTGGGCCTGGCTACTACTGTTCTTTCTACTCTGAGCTAAGATGGCTGTTTATTGCTGTGACACTGTGTTTTCTCTGGTTTGCTGTGGGTGCAGCTCTGTTGCACATATGTGCACTGGTTGTGAGGCACTGACATTGCCTATGTGTCTAAGAAGGCACTGCTTGAGGTTTATGAGGCAGGGCTATCTGGTTTCCACTGCTGCAGGGGAGCCTGAGACAAGGCGAGGGCCCCACACCCTAATCTCAACCAGCAGGAGCTTCCTTCCACCCCACGTCCACGTCAGAAACGCACACACATGTGCGACAGCTCATCCTGTCAGACTCTTGGCTGGGCCTCAATGTCCAGCTCTGCACATTGTCTTTAGCCCTGTGACGTATCTGTAGTGGACTGATTAATATAAACAATCGTTCTAATTACGCGCCTTTAATTAATCGACCTAACAGGTCATTATGCTTTCTGTTGTTTCCGTTTAGTTTGCCCATCTGAGCCTGTAATGCACAGTTCTGTCTTTGTGACAAGTGCTTTCTTCTTGTATGGTGTATCGAAACAGGGGCTACCCTCAGTGATGCATGAAATGACGGTGTGTATCATATTGTTGCTGTTAGAACCAAACCTTGAGACAGCTGCTGTTTGTTGCATCAAGATTTCATGACGAATGGGCCTATAAAAGTCTTGCAGAATGATGTGGAATAAAGGCGTGTTACATCAGCTTGCAGTGGATGGTGTATTTGGCTCTGCTTTTGCTTTTTTGACATTACGAGGTTTAATTGCATAACAGTATGAACATCATGGAGCATTTTAGAGGGTTTAATTGTGTACATAAATAATCCATTGACTTTTTTTAAATGATTGGTAGTGGCCTTTCTTGACTAATTAGAACAGCTCAAGCTATTCTCATTAATTCTCAGAACTGTTTAGTTACATTGATATTCATCCCTCTGGTTTGTATTCTTTTTCACAGTACTTTTAGCTTATAATTAATGTAATCTGTTCTTTAGATGAAATCGTTTTAGTTCATGTATGAAAAGCTCTTCTGATTTAGTTTAGCACAATCACAGATTCATTTTAGGGACACTTGTCGTTTCTTCTCCGAGCAAAACAAACTGCACCACAATTTTTCTGCATTCCTGTTTTTGTTTCTTCATGTTATACACACACTTCTGTAGCATATTCCTGTATCTGTTTGACTGGCAGCTCCGTTTAAATGTGCGCCTCACATCTGGCCACCCAATGCTTTGGGTTGGGAGGGCTTAAAAAGAATGAGGGCAGGACTTGCGTGCACAAGTTCTTGAAATGGGAAATCTGTGCTTTGTCAAGTCTTTGTGCTTTGTTTTTTTTTCAGGCCACTTTAACCCCACTGTAAAACGGCTTACATTACACTACCTTCTTCTCAGCAACTTCTTGCTGGAGGGGTGGGGGGGTTGTTATGTAGTACTTTGCCTCGAATGAATTTCTAGGAACACTATTCTGAAGGTCACTGAAGTTGAGCTTTGTCTGACAGCATTGTAGTGCTTTAGAGTCCAGTGCCATGTTGAGCTCCTAAAAGCGCTTAACTCTGCTCCTCTGTTGCCTGAACTTGTCAGTGAGTATCTGTGTCTAAACGAGGTTAGGTGTCTTGAGTCGGGCGTGGTTAAAGATCCTGAATCTCTCTCTGCAGGCTGTGGTTTACAGAGAAGGAGGATATTTCCCCATCTAGACAGCATGTAGAGGCATGTGTGTCCCAAGCTGCTGCTGCAAATAAGGGGAATCAGCAAATTAATATGGAGTACAGCCATTAAACCGTCCCGTCAAACCTGTGCAAATCCAGTCGGCAAAATCAATGTCATAACAAATCCCGTGCCTAGTTGTCAGTGTGACTGCTGCATCCACCTGGGTTTGTTTGAGGGGAGGTGGTCTGAAAGCTACAGGAGTCGTTACATCAGTTTCCACCCATCTTCATGTTAGCTGGCAACCCGGGGTGATGTGCCAGGCATTCTGGAATAGGAAAACAGACGGTACACACAGACAGTACAGACTTTACCAAAGCTGTCTGCATTACCAACCATCATCTCTATGTGCGGTCTCCCATACATCAGATATCGGATGGTCCTCCTAATTCTCTACACTTTGCTATTAGGTGCAGTCACCCACATTGTGCTGTTTTACATAATCGTCTAATCTGAGTAAGAAGCCATCCGTCATCCCCCACCCCCACCCCTCCATCCATCCTCCGCGGGCTTCACTGCTGAGCTTTTCCTTAAGCTGCACACTGCTTGCATGTTTTGTTCCCAAAACACATGTTGTTTTCTTTTTGCTTCAGGGGTGGGGTTATTTTCCAGAGCAATAGTATTTCAGTGTCTCTTGGTTTGAGACACTCATGCAAGTTCACACCCACCCTGAATTACAGGTTTTGTTGAACGATAAATAAGTTAATGTACAAACTTAAATATGGCCTTCCACATTCATGTTTGTGTGATGTTCAGGTAGATTTGACCCTGTGGCTTTTGAAGCACAGAGAGTTTTATCATTATATTCATTTATTTATAGTGATTAATAATGTTGAGGATGGATTGTAGGTGCAGCTGTCCTTGGTCTGTGTAGATCAACACATTTGATTAGCTTATTTTTGTTTGGTGGCATTATAAGGAAGTCCTGGCCATCATGAGAGCTCCTCATATCTCAGCACACGTGTATTTGTTTGCAAGCAGAAATTGATTGCGGGAGTATAGCACAGGCAAGGTAACGAAAGCAGCCTGTTTGATTGTAACTTTTTTATAGCAGGTAAACCCACACAAACATAATAAATGACCTAATGGGGGCGCTATAAAATGGCCTATTTGAACAGCAGTGTGGTAGATCATATTTTATAGTAACCGGAGTATGAAAAATATATTTTATTTTCTTCAATTTGCAGTTTGTGAAATAGTAATGAGATGTTATAATTATTTACACCAACAGGTCCACTCTTAGAACAGTGGCTAATTAAACCTGATCACTATAAACTGCTGAAATTATCACTGATCCTAATATGATGTCTGCCATTGCTGTGATGGTTCAAATATTCTTTCTCAGTAAGACCGGATGTGTATCTGTTCCAGATACTCAGATTTGATCTGAGCTGGTTCGGTAGGGCAGTGTAGTCTGTTGTAGAAGTATAGGAAGCCAACCATTTAGTTTGATTTATCCAATTTTAAGATGGTGGTCATTGACTGCTAACCCTGACCCTTTCTAAAACCACTGCTGCATCTTGGTGCAGCTGTGAGTGTGGTTGTGTGCTATGGTATCACTGTTGTGATTGTGTAAAGTTGTTTTAAGTGCATCGTCTGTACTTCTTCAGAAGAACCGCATGCATTTACCGATTTAGGCCAGTTAGAGAGAGCCTGTAGAACAGTTATCTGATAGGATGTTGCCATTTCTTATTTCCACCAGTTTATTTATTCAGCATTTTAACAGCCTGACTGCTACTTACAGACTGCTATTGGGGTTGCAATGCTAATAAAGGTGGAACTGTCTCCTCTCTTTAGTTATCTCTTTTCAGCTTGGTGGCAGCATTGTAATCTTCAGTTATTAGAGTCTTCTGTTCCAACACAAACCAGTAGCGTGTTGGTTTCCTAAAATTAGATGTAAATAATTGCAATGAATAGCCTTGCTTACAGTCTGGCATTATGTTGAATTTTGCTCCTGCATGATTCTAACCAATATACAACCTTATTAAAAATAAACATATACCATACTTGTTCATTTCATTCTTGTTGCCTTCCCGTTGTCTTTGTTCCCTGCTGAGCGGGAACTGGTCCGCTGGTGTTAATGTAATGTAGGCCTACATTTTGAGTAGTGTGAATACTAAGCAGTCAAGAATGTTACGTAACAGTTTTGGACTGTGGAATAGTCTTTCTGTTGCATATGCAGCATTTGTATTTTGTGCTCTCATTATTAATCGAATGTAGCCAATGTAAATACGTTGTTCCATTCTTTGTAATATTTCTCAGTTGTTGTAGGTTTCTTCAACTTTTCCGTTGATGTTACGATCCATTCAGGCTTAGCAGCTGTTAGCAGCTTGTTTTAACTGAGGCACTTTTATTTAAGATGACCTCATAAAAGTGGACTTTCATGCCAAATCTACCCAAACCCTCTTCTACCCCACACTAGCACATATCACGATTGTAGATATGATGTTCCAGGAAGGCCCCCCCCCCCCCATTTCACCTTCTTTCACAATTATTGCTAAACTAAATGTAGAACCCTACAGAGGCGTTCTGTCTGTATTTTTAACCACTTGCTGGTAAACAGTCTGTTAAATAGTAGAAACCCAACGCGCTAACATTAGACTGTAGCATTTCACTGCTATATTGACTGTTCAATCATTTTAGCACACTAAGAGTAGAGTAGTCATCTTGGTGGAATGATTTTTTGATTGCTTTTGTTAAGAGTTTGTTTTGGATGGCCACCTTGAAGTCTGATACATGTAGTTCTTATGTGTTGGGCAGTGTATCTCAATGAATCATAATTTAGCAGTCTATTTCAATAATGGTTCTATTTCTCAGTTTGCTAGCCAACGGACACAGGCTGAATGGCCAGAGCCAATGGATTCCCTGGTGGCTGGTTAGTGCGAGCTGTTTGAGTCTTCTAGACATAGCATCCTCTCAGCCAAGGGAATGACCCCATTAGAATGGGTTAGTGGATTACATCCTCAATGGTCCCATCCCTGTCAAACTTTCTCCCTCTGTCTCTTTGTCTGTCTGTCTGTCTGTCTGTCTGTCTGTCTGTCTGTCTGTCTGTCTGTCTGTCTGTCTGTCTGTCTGTCTGTCTGTCTGTCTGTCTCTCTCTCTGTCTGTCTGTCTGTCTGTCTGTCTGTCTGTCTGTCTCTCTGTCTGTCTGTCTGTCTGTCTGTCTCTCTGTCTGTCTGTCTCTCTCTCTGGACATATGTATATCTCAGAGTGGTTACTCCTGAATATTTTATGTCTATCTCACAGTTTTATCTAGAGCTTTTCCAGGAGAGTCAGAGTTCTTTTCTAAAAATACTGAGGCAAGAAATGCATATGTATATCTGTCCATAGAGCAATTATTATAAAGGAGATTAGTAGACTGTGACACACATATATTATCATCATACAGATTGCCTTCTGTACATTGCAGATTCAATGAGCAGGTAAGTTAAATTATTATAGGTTGTGAGTGCTCTAGTTTATTATATATGTATGTATATATGCCACCTGGGGGGTTTGTGTTATTCTTAAACATGTGTCTTAGACATGGTCATTTTGCAGGAGAAGAAGAAATTCAAAATTCATAAATAATGTTTGTGTGTATGCATGTATGTTTCTGAGATATACGTTTTTGCTCTCAAGTCAAAAACAAGATGCACATCCACTGCTCCATGGTTTGATACTGTTTCCCCCACTACTCAGTACTTGGAAAAGTGTTTTGTGCATGTCGTCATTGAGACTTCTCTAGCCAAGGTGGCCGACGCCCATGTTCTCATTAAGGGGAGACCCTCTGGGCTGTCCCAAAGTGCCTCTTTTCCTTTCCGCTGTTCATGGAGTCCCAGCCTAGAACAAAAGAGCAGTTCCGATGTTTTTGCATTCCACCGTGGAATTCCATCAAGGATTTCATCCCCTCTGGCCCTCCTCCCTCTAGATACTGGTTTTGACAGAAGACGACAAGCAGGCTTAGCAGCCAGTGTAAACAGGCATGCTCCAGATGCAGCCTCAGGAAGAGGCAGAAGCGTAACTCATATCACGGATATTGTTCCGTTCAGCCTCCAGTACTCCTGGCCTGTTTCGTTTTGACTATACAACATGCAGATATCTGATGCACAAGGGGGCGTTCCATCACTCCAGAATGTGGGGTAGAAAGCAGGGATGGGATTTAATTCTCCAGAGTAGCAAAGTTTCTCTCTGCTAAATGCTTTGTTGGGTTGTATAATGCTGGGCTTCGGCTTGCCTTGGCGGGCTAGTTCTATCTGCATCTTCCGAATGCTGTGTGGGAGAAGAACACTTCAGATAATGCAATGGCTTTATGCTGAACTAGCACACATCCTCCATTCATCTTTACCTTTTCTGTAGTTGTATGAACAACAGCGAACACATTTAGTTTAAAAAAAGGCACATGCCTTTAAATGCTTTCGGAACTGTGTACACCTAATCCTGTCTTCACAGTCTGCTGTTTTGCCGGAGCATGCTTCACTGGCGTTCGTCAGATCTGTCCAGGAAACAATTTGCACATTACATTAAAAATAGATGGGAGGTGTTTCAGATAACGGGGAAAATGGCTTTTAGATACTTGGATGCCTCTGCTTTGCAGTAACCTTAAATGGCTCACACTCCTCTGCTGGAGCTGCTCACTTGTATCATGTCATATCATGTGCTGTTCAGGCTAGCTGATCTGACTGCAGCTACGAGTCAAGGGGCCAGTCTGTTTTTGTAAAGATGATGAGGTCAGGCCCCAACGTGTCTGTGGGAAGTGAGATTTAGCTGACCACTGTTTTGAGAATATACAGGTTTGCAGTACGCGAGGGGTGAAAGAGGACACCTTACCCTTAGGAGAAACATGTAAGTCATCATAGCGGCCCTTGTCAGCGTAATGTCACTCTCCTATCCGAACCGCTTTTGTTTACTTTTTCTTTGCCAACATAGTAGTGTGTATACTTTATGCCAAATCTACTGATAGAAATAGTTCAAAATGACTTGGAGTAAAGTCTTGTTTATGTTTACATGTACTTCATTTGGTAGATGCTCTTAAGTGCTTAGTGTTCAGTCAGAGAATGTAGCTAGTGCAAACAGAGTCCAAAATCCACTTGCTCAGATGCTGCTCAAACAAGGGCCAGATCTAATAAGAATACAGAGCTAAATAAGAAGAGCACTTCCTAGCAAAATACCAGGAGAGAACTTAAGTTTAGGCCATATTTCACTTAAGTGCTTTACAAAGAGATGGGTCTTAGGTCTGAGGTTAAAGACCGCGAGAGAGTCTGATGTTTGGACAGCCACTGAAAGTTCATTCCACCGTCCTGGGTGCCAGGATCGAGAGGAGGCTTGAGTCTGGAGGCTTGTCTTCCATGCGTTTTGAGCCATGGCGGGTTAAGCCAAGCTGTACTTGAGGCTCGAAGGGCTCAAGGTACAGATCGACTCTTAACCATTGCCATAAGGTAATGAGAGGCTGGTCCATTCTTGACTTTGTAGGGAAGCATGAGTTTTAAATCGGATGCAGGCAGATAGTGGAAGCCAATAAAGGTAGTGCAGCAGAGGAGTGACATGAGTGAACCTGGGAGTGTGGAAGACATTACATTAGTGTGCAGATACGTATAATGTATGCACTAATATTGGCATTTCACGATGATTGAGCGAAATGGCATGAATGTTGTTTACAGATCAACAATGAGACAAAATCCATGCAGTAATTTGGATTGTCTGAGAGATATGAGAGTTAGCATTTCAAACACAAGGTTACTAGTTACTCTGTCATATTAGAATTTACAGTATATCTTTCAAACTGCTTATAAAGTTTGAGAGCGTCTCTTTACAGCTCTTTGTTTGTTTGTTGCAATAACATTGTAGTCCATTCAGGGTGTGTGTAGTTTATTCCTCATGCTGTGATCAACTATTCCTTCATAAGTGTCGTGATATATATATATATATATATTTTTTTTAGCTGTCTTTCATTGGTAATTATAGCATAAGTAATTGAATTGTAATGAACTGTGACTTTAAAGCAGTGTGCCTTCTCAGCTCTGATGTGTGGTTTATATTAATGGAGTTCACTGTGCTGTAATGGGTGTCCAGTGCTGGTCATTGACTGAAGCTGAATCAATAACCTGGCTCTGAGTAATGTTACACATGATTTGGCAGTTGAAATGCCAAGCCTATTATGCTTTTATGTTATACATGTTTCTGAACTTCCTCCTTAAAGTATTCATAGTAATGACATTTCTCTGCAGTTCAGAACAAATTTGGGACCATTCAGACCGTCTGAACTTCCATTAAGTGAAATGCCCTCATTAAAGCCTTGCACAACTGCCATGCATTAGTGATAAATGCACAATGTGCTTATGAATCTCATTCATGCCAGTCACGAATCTGTGCCAACAGCTTCTGTTGTTGACAAACGATGAAATGTTGCATCTCGTTCACCGTTCTGTTAAAATGGCCTGAGAAGGGCCCAATTATTGGAAAGCTTGTGAAAATGTCTAGACAGTTGACATGTTGTCTTCAAATTTAGCTTAATAGGTGACAGCCTGGAACCTGAACATCTCGTGATGCTGAGACGCTCCCATCAAATGAAATGCAGACTCTCTCATATGGGACATGGAAATTCTGCTAAGACAGAAAGCATCATATGACTATACTGATGCAATGTCCACTAGCCATGTCCTTTTTGGGCTGATTCGTGCAACTTTAGTAGGCGTGTACTTTTGTTTTTCTTTTTCTGTCTTTCTCTGTGGCCATATACAGTCCCTCTGTGTAAGGTCTTATCATTTCTACAGATATGAAAAATAGCTGTGTCATTGGGTGGGGTTGTATGTGTGTTGGGGCATTAGGTTACGTCAGTAGCTAGGACAAGATTTGTGAGTCCTTCGACAAGTCGATATATCTGTTTCTGTTAGAATCCAAAACCTTGAACATTTCTCACTGGCAAGATTTGCCTGATGGTGTTATTATGACAACTTGAGTCAAAGATCCACCCTTTGTAGCTGCTGTTCAACAGCGGAAAGGCAGGCCTTTATTAACCAATGACTGTAAGGTTCTCTTTTCTCCATGCATGTGAAGCTGTTTGCTACAGCCGGGTGGTGGTTGTTCTTGTTGTTGTTGTTGTTGTTGTTGTTGTTGTTGTTGTTGTATCATATCTCATATCACTTGATGATGGCTCAATTTTCTTCCATAGCATGATGTATTTGTAAGTGAATCTATATCAGGGAGAGTTTCTAGAGCTGGTGGGTGGAGGTGATAGAAGGGTGAGGTGTAACATGATACGATCTTAATGATTTTTTTTCCCACCTTATTTTGAAGTTCAAGATTCTCAAACTTGATGCAACATTTCTCCATGCAGTTACGACAAACTTGGTGACTTTTTGACATTTAGACCCTGTTTAAAGCCTTTTCCACACGTTAGCGATGAATGCTCAGTTGTAATTCAGAAGCCCATAATTGATGCATATCGTTGTAGTGTTGTTGGATAGGTGGAGGTGTTAGGGTAAGGTGGGTAAGGTGAAACATGAATATGACTTGGTTAATGCTCTTCCTTCTGTTGCACAGTGATGTAACCAAAACTCAAAAGATGTTTTGAGGTGTTAGAAGCCATTACACTTCAGTTCTAGATGATAAGAAAACAATTATTTGATATTTATGAAATGTAATGAATTATACTAACAATGTAAAGTGTCTATTTTGATTTAAATTTGAGTCTAAGGCAGTTAAAAAGCCCAAATACCTTTACTGAGGTTTCCACACACATACATAGTATACACATTGTTTTTGCATGTTATAGTGTTGCATATTGCTGTTATCTGCCATGTGATAAATTGGTCAGCTCCTGCACAAGTCACAAGAAAGAGTCCATGTAGCTATAGGCAGCGAATATGACTGTAGGGGGAGAGAGGGACAGGGGTCAGCAGTGAGTTAGGGGATTATGCTGCCACGCTCCAATTAAAGCCATGTGATCCTGGGCCAAAACTGTCCAGAGAGCCTGCCTGCCCCCGGGCTCGTCATGTAAAGCCCAGCTTCAGCCAGCTACCAATGTGTAGAGCTACATTAAGACAAGATATGGTACAAACCAATCAGCTGGTGGGGTTGGCATAGTCATAAAGTGATGATTAGTTACCGAGTGAGGCAGAAAGTTCTTCTACAGTACCATTAAGCCCCTTTCCTTACTCCTACTGTGATGTCAGTGAGCAAGGGGCATAAATGATGTTATCATGGTAAATTAAGTCTCAAAATGGTTTTCTGGTTCTATTATAGGTGTCATTAGTAGCTCTAGGCAGTGAATAAAGACAGATTTAGACCAATTAGGACGCCTGTGGAGAAGAACAACCAGTGTATAGATACTGCATGCCAGTAGTTGGCCTATTAGGTATCAACATGTTTATGGCCTGATTATTACCTGGCATTTCATCCTGTTTCTTCTTGAGTATTGAATAAGAGCATGTTTAGAGTGTGACACTGCTGGTGCATCCCTTCCCTGTTATTCATAGACCACTAAAGTGATTATTCAGTAGGTGTAGTGTTATGGTGGTATAAGAAACTCCAGGTCTAAGCTATTTTTCTTGTCTAATCTTTAAACTCCTCTAATTAGCCACATAAACCAGCCAGCTTTGTAGATTGTGACTTTGACAGTAGATCAGTACATTTTAGAGGTTGTGTTGTAATGGTTTTGTGTTCATGTGATGTCATTTTAATGCACAGTTCACTATTAGCCTGCATGTAGCAATGTTCATGTTTCGAGTCCTTGACAGTTCTTAGTTCGAAGGATCCAGTGACATTCAAAGTATGTAGGATAAAACGCATCATGTTTGGAGCATTTTTGCTTACCAGAGCGAAGAGTCTGTTTTTTAATATCCCATTATTTTTACCCTAGAAAAACATTAACTTTAGATGCTAAAGGCTTAGTATGGGAGAGATGTAGAAGATATTGGGGGACATAAGGTGTACCTTTCCAAATGTCTTCACGTATCATGATTTTGTGTTTTTGCCATTTATGTCAGGTCCCTTCCCATTTTATGGTTGGTCCCCCTGTCAAAGCAGCTTCCTGATTGGCTATCATCAGTGGTGTTATTCTTGTTGCCTGGTGACCACGGTAGTCTTGCATATTTTGCCTTCATTGCCACCCCACCTGGCCTGAGGCAGTGGTTGGTTCAACAGCTGGCCTTCACTGGCTCTCATTAAAGGGGTGTTGTGCGACCCTCTGCCGCTGCGAGCGAGAGGGTTAATGGCTCCGGAAGACATCGAAGGGGGGTCTTTAAGACCACGTGAGCCTCTGTCGACTTCCTAGCAGCAGGCATCGCTCTCATCTCTCTTTGCCCAAAGCTTCTCTCCTGGTGGGCATCCGCTTGTCTAATTGCTGCCTGGAATCCAGCGAGGGCTGCAGGAGCAGTGGGTGCTGGGGTGGAAATGGAGCGCGGATGATAAAAGTATAATGGGCTCAGCTGTTGGCCAGTGCGAGAGTGACAGGGCATTATTGATCGGGGATCAGGGCTGGCCCTGGCTTTTGTCAGGCTTAGAGTGTACACATGCCACTAAATACTGTTTGAGACACTTGTTTTTTTTTTTTTAGCTGGTCTGCCATACCAAGTGCCGTGTAGTACAGATAAATAGATGATAAATTTAAACATAATGTATCATATAATATTTAAGTTTATGTGATGCATTTTGTTAATTATGTACCTGTATATGCTGAGTAGTACTACTCTGTGCTGACAAAATGACACGTGCTGAAATCTGACATTTTGCTTTGACCAGATGGAATCGATTTGTACCACATCTCCTAAAAGACTTACAGGGAGTTTTAGAGGTTAATGTAAATATTAATGGGGCACCACACAGCAAGTGACTACTGTGCAAAAATCAGGGATTAACCTTTAATTATTTACACAGTCTAGTCACATTGTTATGACCACATTCTGCTTTTCACAGTGGCAGTGTGTAGCTCATTAATGAATGCACTTAGTTGTGGGATTTTTTTTGGGTGCACTCATCCATGTGGAAGGCTCTTTCAACCAGTGTGTGTATGAATCCGTCCTTGCCGATTACTTGCATTCATACATGCTGATTGCCTTCCTTGGGGCACATGGGATCTTCCAGCAAGACAGTGCAAGATATCACATGGCTAAAAATGTCTGAAATTGGTTGGAAGGGCATGACCAAAACCTCCAAGTACAACCCTGGCCCCCTAACCTTCCCAGACTCAATCAAGCATATGTGGGACCACCTTGATCGTGGTGTTTGCTCTAGGGATCTTCCACTCATCCTAAAGCAGCTGTGTGATGCACTGCAGTCAGCATGGCTCCAGATGCCTGTGACAACCTACCAGGACCTTGTTGAGTCACACCCAGCCCGTCTAGCTGCTTCCTCTTTTACACACAGCAATTACTCTGGATATTAATTGATGGTCAAAATAATGTGACACAGCTGTGTAATTTCCACTCGGGTCGCAGTTGGGTTCAATTAATTTTTCAGGAGATACAACAACAAAAAAATGTTTATAAGAAACAGAGATTCCAAACAACTGTGCAGAGATAAAATTGAGCCACCACTCAACTGTCCAACCATTCACTGTGAGAAGATACCTGAACACTATGCGCATAAAAGGATGTGCAGACACTGTAATGGAAAATAAATTACAAAAAAGACAATTTGCAAATCAAACAAAGGAAGCTGCTGCTGTTCTCAGAACAGTGGACTGTCCACCGAGTCCTGACCTCAGCAACACTGAATGTGTTGGGAATTACTTGCGATGTAAGAAGCCATAAAACAACTCATTTGTAAGACTGAAATTTTGAGGGTTCCTTGATCAGCTGAAAGCAAATCTCCTGAAAGGAATAGAAGCTGTAGTGATGGGAAAGAGTGGACACACTGAATACTGGAAATAATAAATGATGTATTTAGTTATTAATTAATGATGTATTTAGTGATGTTGTGTATAGGTGGTATACTGCTAAAGATAGCATATCTATACTAAATGCACCTGTGCATCTTATCTCCACTGTAACCCACAACTGTGATGACCATCAGCCTCATGGGGCTTTTAGCCTGACTGTGAGCTGCGGAGTGAGTCAGCGAGGCTGGAAGTTTCTATATGCGTGTGTAATCCTGCACAGCAAACAAATAGCTGCCCTCACACACTGTGGTCTTCAGGAGTGGATAATTCCTTAAAGTGTCTTGCCTTCTAATATATCACATTAGTCACACATTAGCCTCGGCCCCACTGTTAATCATAAGTATACTGAGAGTAAATCTGAATGGACAGCAAACAGCTGACACATTTTGGCCGTGTGATTGGACCTCAGTATATCAGTTCTTATAGTCAAGATGAGCAGTTGTATAGAAGGTGAGCTTGGCTGAAAGCAGGAAAAGTCAACTTTCTAAAAAATGCAATCGGGTTTATTAACTAGCGGCTTGAATGTTTGCTCTGGGGTCCCTGTAGGGGCAGAACTGATGGACTGTAGCGGCACACTTATCTTGCCTCTCCCTGTGCGGGCCCAAAACCAATTGTGTCAGACATGGAAAAACTGGCTTGTGCTGCCTTTTTTCCAGCCCTCCGCTCGCACTCTGAAATGAATTGGGCCAAGAGAAGAGAATTCTTTGAGGTTTGAAATGTGAGAACGATCTTCCTCCTCCTCTTCTACACTAGCAGTGCAGCTTGTGCTCCGACCCTGCTCCGTCGCTAACGCCTACCATCAGCTCCTTACAGCCTTAACACAATAGAATGAGGGCGACTCTTTTTGTGGACTCTCCGACTCCATGCTCCACCGAGCTGTGTTTTTACCTCAGCCTGCCTGCAGGCTGAGACGCCAGCGTCTGTGAAATGACCCTGTTTTTACCCAGTTGCTTGTTATAGCGGTTGTGTGTACAAGGTTCTGTCTGTGCCTCGTGCATGAATAGGCATTTCTTTCTTTGCCTTATGTTGCATAACACAGCCTTTATCTTATGATCCCTGCGTTCCTGTAATTCCTCTTGTAGACACACTGAGACAGCGTCATGTGAGAGTGACAGCAGGCCGCTCTGAGGTGCTTCTCTGACCAGTAACCTAGAATGTCCTTAGGAGACAGCATTCGGTGTGCTTTGCATTGTGTTTGTTCTGTCTCGCTCTTGTTCTTTTGCATTCTTCCTCCTGTGCACACTTCCTTCTTTGTTCTTTTTCTCTATTTGTTTTTAAATGCGTTCTGGCTTGTATACTGACCTCTATGTGCCTCTTTCTCTTCTCTCTATCACATTACTGCTGAGCTGCGGTGTGGTTTTAGTAGGTGTGGGGAAAAATTAATTTTTGATATTAAAGATTCACAAATATCATGACTAGAGTTTTATACAGGGTCATTTTTCCATTTGCAGTCTCATGCTGCCAGAGACTTTATAAAGTTTGACCCTTTCTCAGTTTCAGGAACACTCAAGGGAAAAAAACAAAACTGTACACTTGACCTCGTCATTTCCGCATGTTAAGGGCTCTTCCATTACTTTATAAGCTCAAGTAAAGCTTGTAAGATGAACCCTTAGAGGCCTTAAACAAATGCCTTTGACAGCAGAACTTGCCCAGAAGTCATTGCAGCTTGACGCATTACCCTTTTCAGATCCAAAAATAATGGCAGACGAAGCTGTTTAAGCTCATCAAATTCCTTACATTAAAGTCTGTTCACTCTGCGACTGTCTTTGCAGTGCCCCCCAGCAGTTATTACCATCCACCCAGGACTAGATTCCTGTCTCTTTAAATGAGGAGAGGCCAAAATACTGACCAAAGTCTAATAAATGTTGTAGCATTACCTCAATACCACACACAAACCCATTAACTATTTTTAGTTGATTTATTTTTGGCCTTGTTTTTGGCTATTGCACTTGCGCAAATCTCCAGCAAGGTGGGCTTTTCCCTGCTAACACCAAAATAACAGCAGCCCCTCTAACCAGCGAGCTGTTTGGCTCTTTTTCTTGAGGGACAGTATGCTCTCTGTAAAGAGATGCCACCTTGAATGTTACAAGCTTTCTCGTCCTTATTTTAACCAGAGATCGCTCTTCTTATCTCCTTAACATCTAAGTGCCTATAGAATTTCCAACATTTAAAAAATCATATGCACATATGTGAAGTTTAGCATTCCTAAATTAGCATTTCTAGCCTCCTAACTCACTGAACACTTGCACAACAGCCTATTCCATTGAAATAACGCACCTCTCAATGGTGCCTGTGCCGCGAGTGGTCGTAGGTGTGTGACGCACATGTGGGTGGTGTGGTTTTGTGAACTACATATGGACACACAATTTGTAGCTAACAGATTTTTCAGTCTCTTATATCCATTAGAAGTAAACAGTCTGTTTTATTGCTGTGTCTTTAAGACTGTTATATGTAATAAGCTCTGTTCTGGTTAGCTATCCATTTAAGATGCTCTAAAAACCCTTCGTAGACTTTACAATGAATTGGCAGATCTAAACTGTTGTAGGCTGTATTGTTGGTTATGTGGTTATGGCTTACTTTCCATATACAGGCTCTGTCATGAATGATATGTTTTGAAACCCTAGAAATGTTTACACACTACTTCAGAGTCTTTTTTTTTTTTTTTTTAATTTCCCTCTTACTTTTCTTTGGTCTGGTTTATTTGAGCTTAAAAATTTGAGCCTTTGTTTTAGTTAAAATGCTAAGAGAGTTCGAAAGACGTCTTGTGTTAATGTCATATACAGGGGAAAAAAACAGTATTATGAGGCCTATAGAATTTAAAGGTGCTGGTGGTGAGGTGCCTAGAGATTCCCACCCACTAGTAGACCCTCTGTTCCAGTCCCTGTCTTGAATCCAGGCTGCAAGCTGCTTCAGCACTGATACTGGGCACTCCCATGAGCTCAGCTGACTCCTGGACTGCCTGTCTGCCTGGCAAGACGGACAGTGCAGCTTGTTAAGGGCTGGATGGGTGAGCCCCTCAGTGTGGACACTGCTCTCTGTTTCCCTTCACCAACCATGTCAAATCACATTCCACACTGACTGGATTGGATTGTTGGACAGCATCCATGAGTTCTGCTTGTTCTTTTGGTCTGCCCTCATTACATGTGCAGGTTTACAGGATTTGCGATTCACACTTTGTCTTTCAGTCATTAAGACGAGCAGGGATGTTTTCTCCGCACCTAAACTACTGTCAAAGCAAATGCAAAGCTTGCAGCACACTGTTTGAATGTCAACAACCTCTGTGTACAGCGGCTGACTGGCACGCGGTGCAGTGTTGTCGTATATTTAATAGGTCATAAACATGAAGACAGCACAGATGCTTTAAATATGCTCTCTTTGATGCCTTGGCTTTTTTTCCTGGGGTCCTGTTTAAGGAAGCCGATCGAGAATTTGTGGATCGTTTCCTTGTATCTCTCCATAATTTCCTATTTGCTGATTAATCTAATGAGTAGTTTGGAATAGAGCCACATAAACTATTGTTTGTTGGTTTTTGTCACAATATTGATTTCAGATAAGGATAGAACATTCAGATGAGCAGTCAGACCCATCTTACTGTGTATTAATCAGTCGCAGTGCCAGAGGCTTGTTTGTGTGGGTTGCTTTGATTAAGGTACTCATATAATCAAACCAACAGTAAATCATTTTTATAAAACAGTAGAGAACAGTCTTTAACCAAGTTAGATTATTGGTAAACCTATCCAAAATGGTCATTTACAGGGAATAACAAAAACCTAAACTTAGTTTTAATGTAAGTCAATGTAACCAGGCATTTTTCTACATAATGTAAACAGCAGCTAATTTGTTCAAAATAATGCACAAAAGTAAAATCAACAAAAATGGAGATGCATGGTTTTCATTGGATGAAGATATGCTGCCTGATGGCTAAGAAATGTCACCCTTTTTCTGTTTACAAGGTTTATAATTATTATTGTTATTGTTTAATTCATTCGAGGAGGAGAGAGAGATGCAGGACTTGTTGAACAAAGTAGTACCCAAAGATATTTATGAGCATTACACATAAAAGCTCAGACACCCTCTGGTTTACTAGTCTTCTTGTATAGTAAGACACTGGCTGTGTTTGCGTTACTGTATTACTCTGAGCAACTTTGC
This sequence comes from Prochilodus magdalenae, assembly GCA_024036415.1. Lineage (NCBI taxonomy): Eukaryota > Metazoa > Chordata > Actinopteri > Characiformes > Prochilodontidae > Prochilodus > Prochilodus magdalenae. The sequence continues at coordinate 214,121 of JAMWET010006871.1, read as the reverse complement.
TTACATTTTAATGACTGAATTATTGTGAAATTGTCTGGGACCTTGGTGGAATTCCCCTTGAAGCCGCAGTCACAGTAGATAATTTCAGTTTTGTTGCTTTGTCTGACGAAGGCTCTGCTGGAAGATTGGCCACAAAAAGAAGTTCTGTATTTTGGTTCATTAAATGGTACAGAAGTAAACCACATAATCATACAAGTGTGTTAAACCATGTTAGCGCTACACACTGTGTTGTCGCAAAACGTGAGCATCTAGTCTGTTCGGCCAAGGAGCTAACAAAGCGGTTAACAAGCTGTTTAACTAATCTAATGAAAATAAAAGAATCAGAACAGTCGACTGCGTATTTTACAGTATCTCTATTATACGTTTATTAATATCAGGTAGAGAATAATGGAAAAAAGAGCCGTGCTTAGGTGCTGGAATGCTATATGGTGCGCCTTCCCTTCTTAAGGAAGTACAGCCAGAGCTCTACTTGAGAACACAAATTCCTCTGTCACAGGAAGTTTACCTGATGCAAAATGTCATATGCAAAACGTTTTTACTCTGAATTTCCTCAACTTTTTCTAGTGAATTTTCTCCGAATAGCAGTCTGTGTGTCTTGAGTTTTCATACATATACTTTAAACAACAAGGTGTTTAAAGTATATCCGCGCTGTTCATTTATTACAGGTTCCGTTCTTTTCTGGAGACTTGCTTTTAGTGGATGTTTTGACTGGAAGTAAAATAATTGAATTGTTTTGTTTTTTTAGGCTGCAAAGTACTTAGCATAGCCACAACCATCATAGTCATCGTCATCATAATCATGCCTGATCTAGTCTTACTCTTACTTTCTACATGGCTCATAATTGAGATGCTCTGGTGTCCCTTGTGTCCATTGACCCATATCTTTTCATTTAAGTAGCACCCTGGGACTTCTAACTACAAGTAGTGTAGCTGTATGTCCTCGTGGTTGTGTGTGTGTGTGTGTGTGTGTGTGTGTGTGTGTGTGTGTGTGTGTGTGTGTGTGAGAAAGGAGGTTAGTCATTTGTGACTTTCTGTAGTACAAGGCTTAAATGAGCTTAGATTTCTTTCCTTTTCTTTTTTTTTTTTTCGTGTAGCATGTTCTTTTGGAGCAGTGTCCTCGGTGCTCTTACAAATGCACAGGAAGGAGAAGCATTAAATAAAGATGAAGGATCAGTGTCTGAGCTAAGTACTTTCTGCCCTTTCCATGACCTTTACAAGGATAGCCTAAGGGGGTGTTTACAGCTGCTATTCTATTACCTCATATGCAAATGGAGCTGTGTTGTCATTTCCCAGTTTACCTTCATTTGAATCAAGAAGAAATTGGCTGGTAAAGATACACTTATTGCACCCAGAGGGAATCAGCCGACAAACTTGGTGGGTAGGACATCATGAGACACGTAAATTATTTAAGTTTCACGCTCAGCCACACGTGACGTAAGCAAGGACAGGCCTTATCACTGTACCTGACTTACTCAGTAGCCATGATTGCGGACATTGAGCAAGCAGTAATGCCCTCCATGAGTCATCCTGTTAGTGCCAGCACCACTGGCAGACTGCTGCACGGCACAGGACTATGTGCACTCAGCCCGTTACAACAATTCCCCTTAACTCCACGTCACCATCTCCAACGACTGCAATAGTGTCGTGCCAAACTGTCACGGCACAGAATGCCATACCAGGAGTGACAGCAGGTCATCTTTAGTGACAAGACCCTCTTTTATCTTTGTGGAGGCACTAACACTTCCTTATAGGTGCAACTATTTTTTTAGGTTTTTTTGGCAATGCTCTTTTCATTCATAGCTCATTCTGTTCTCGCTCAGCTCTTGGCCTTGGATTTTATGTTCTCTTTGCTGTTCTGCTCTTGAGTCCAATGATAACAGGCATGGAAGGCGATAACAAGCTGGTTTCACTCATGCTGCCTTGCGAGGTCACTGAGATGTAGTTCCTCTCTGGGTTTATCTGCACGTGGGTGGCATGTATAGTGTTGGTGCATTGACAGCTCAACATGTTCAGATGGGGAGAAAGAAATGCACAAAAATTGAGAAGTGGCTAGTTTCGGACAGAAATAGTACGTTTCCGCAAACAGATGTGATCTGAAAGCAGTTTCTGATGCGTTGTGTTCCTTATTCAGCAGACTCTAGCTTCATTTTTGCTTACGAAAGGATCTTACCAGTCTGAGTTCACCTGTAGTTTCCACTCCGCTGTGTGTATTATTGTTTATTGCCAACAGTAGTGGACAGAGGGATGGCAAAAGCATGTTTTCTTTGTTTCGCTTCTGGGTTCTTGCGGGTTTTTTTGGACAGAGGCAGGTGTGAGTAACCTCGCGGCTCAAAACCTGGCTTGGAAAAGTGTCACCCATCTTTACGCTTGAAAACATTCGCCCACGCTTTCTTTAGCACTCTACAACCGCACTGCCATCGTCACTTGTGCTCTACTATATCCAGCTTTTGTAAGCTGGCTAAAAATGTTGTAATGTAAAGTTTGGTCGATAGTGGACCAGTGCACTTGACCTCAAACTCACCCGTAAGCCCAGCCATTGGCTGAATGTTCTCTCTATTGCCTCTGTCCTGAAGCATCTGCATTAGGTGCACTTGGGGCATGCTTCAGGTAAATGATGTTTAACTGAGGTAATGATGTGTTTGGTTATTTGTGCCTGTTATAATTCTAATATAATATATGATTATTATTGAAATTTTAATATCTTTAATAAATAGGGCTGCCATTTTCTGTTTGTGCATGCAAATAAAGTGGGTTTTATTGATTTGTATTTAATTGATACGTTAAGGCACATATGAGTACGTTTCTGTTTTATGGACATTGTTCAGTGTGCTGTTGTAGTGAGTTAAGTCTGCATGTTTATAGTGCTGCTTCATGCCATAGTAAACTTCAGAACAGTTCACCAATATTGAAGAAAGAAATGTTCGCTGTATCCGTAATGACACATTTCCATCATTCATTTCAGGGTTTTAATGCAACATCTTATACAATGCAATGTGGCGTTAGCTTGAAATCTCAGAATTAAGCTCCCTCAAACGCTAACAAGCCTGCAAGATAAGTGTTGGGCTGTGTCTGTAACGTGAAGTAGACTAACGAACCTTAAGCAAGAGGAATTGAACAGATCACTGAGTCCGGTAGAAAGGAGCTTTTGTGAAGTGCGGTACCCTGCTCTACTGATGAGCGTGAACACTGGAAAAAGTGCTGCCTACAACTTGAACCTTTCAACATCATGAAACTCCTCTCAGATAAAGTCTCAGAGTCCTGCTGGGTTAATTACTGGAGAGAAGCGATTGTGAGTGGCCTCTTTGCTGCCTCACACATGCAGACTGAACTGTGCTCATGAATTTTTCAGTCAGGAGCGGCCAGAATCGGGCGTGTTGATATTTATCGTGGACTGAAAACCCTTGAAGGCCTGTGGAGTCTCCCAGTATGCGTTGGATCAGATAACTGTGTGGCATTTGATGTCTGTGGATAAATAGCAGTGCTACAGAGAGTGGGGTAAGAATTCTGATGTAGTATCAAATCCCCAAATGTAATTTTTAGAGAGAAGCACTTTTGAAGGGTCCAAGACGGAGATGGTATTTCAGTGGTAGTCTGTGTAACTGTCTAACTACACTGTTCAGTTTAGCTTAGTTCGAGCAGAGGGCAAGAATATGTGGGTGGGTATTGTGGTTTTGCATTAAAGTTAGCCTACTCCCATCTTTTCTTAAGTGTCTGTATACAGTATTGGCGCTGTCAGAATGATAGCAAATCACCGAATAATGATTTAAATGATTAGCTTTAATGCTGTTGGTGCCTTGTCTTGTTTTTAATATTTTTTTGTGGTTAAAATTTGGGATTGCAATGCTGTTGTTTAAATACAGCTTTACGTTTGGTTTTTAAGTAAGCATAAAATGCACTCTGTTGGGAAGTTCTCACAGCAGCTCACTGTGATGGGTCAGAGTTGCAAACTGATGAAAGCAAAATGGAAAACTACAGTTTACCCTGAGAGCCCCCCCTACATTAGGGTGCCATGACCAAATTGCTATTTGTTGACTAATTACTAATTGTGCATTTATACAATATGACCAATTTATCAACACTTGGTAGTCCTACAGCTACAGACTGTGGTCCATCTCTTGCTCT
>JAMWET010006871.1:10000-205000 GCA_024036415.1 Prochilodus magdalenae | reverse complement strand
TTTTATTATTTTTTGTTTGTTTTTTCTCTGGTCATAAATACATTGGATTGTAATGCAGGTGTCTAATGTATCTTCCAGTGTCTATAGTATGCTAGTTACTGTAGTTCTAAATCAGTCTCCTAGATCTTAGGAACTGAAAATTCATCTGTAATTTTGAGCGTATTATTTAGATGACACAATGTCATAAACCATATAGAGAACTCAAAGCCTTAGAGGGCTCCTGAGAGGAGCAGGTGACTTCATCAGGAGACTGATAAGCAGTATGCCACAGCTATCCGTGGCACTGGCATTCTTCACACTCGTCGCTCGGCCCAGTGTAGGCCATGCAGGTGCCTGTTGTAACAGAATTAGCAGTTAGTTAAGTGCGTTGGGGTTTCCATTGATGTTCCCATGAGTCAAGATGAGCATAATTGGCTTCTCTGTGCTTTCCTCTGGCCCACATGGGTGTTTGTTACCTGACGTAACAGCATTAGCTATTGACCGTGTGTGTTCAGCTGTACAATGACATTTCATTAGTGGCAGTTTAAAAAAATAAATAAATAAATAGTGGCAGTTCACTTCAAGAACTTCTTTTCAAAGTATGTCACATTGTTTTTCTCTTTTTCATACGTCTAATCTAGAAATGAAAAAATGAAATGATTTCACGTTTTTAACCAATTCTAACTCAAAAGCTAGAAGTGCAAATTATTCTAATTTGGAGATTCCATTGTACCAGTCAAAGTAAACTAAACTAAATAGATGTTTGTGGTTCTATTAAAGACTCTGCTGATGATGTCTAAAACAATACATATCCTGATATACCACATATACTCTTAATGTATCACAGTATTATATTTCTGCCCTATTGGTGCCTCTAATTTATGTACTTAGTTGCGCAAAAATCTTGTTTATTTATTTATATTTTAAAAGCTCTAGTTACACTTTCAGTTTAGTAAATATTCATGATGGATAGACCAATAAATTGCTCAAAATTTGATCAACCTTCATTGCATGTTAAGAAAGCTGTTTTATCCTCCTGTAAAGTTTCATTTTGGAGATTTTTAAGGTGGGAGTGGATAATTCCATGAGTGCTGTTTTATAGGTTGATGTCTTCACTTTTATGCTAAACTAAATCATTAAGCTAAACATTGGGGAAACTTTGTATAAGTAGCTGTGTGGAAACGTTTGACTGGTACTGCACATTTGGAAAAGGGGGAAATTCTGCCCAAATAGAGCTTTAACATTGAGTGCTTGGATAGAGTGCAAGGAGTGAATGTCTTTCAGTTAACATCCTGTGTTTTAGAAGTGCTGCCCCCATGGTGTCTGAGATGTAGAAGTTAGCTTTTTTTGATTTAAAGGCAAGGACTACACTGGGCCATAATGCGAGAATCAGCCTTTCTCTGGAGAACCCGTGTCCTCAGCTGGGTCACTGAGAGGCTGTGAGAACACATCTGGCCTCTGGTTTGTTACTCTCATTTCATAAGCTGAGTCAGAGATGGCAGAATGACTCTGCAAGTGCCTTCTACTAGACTCCTCCATGAATTATGGCGGCAGCACTGCAGGCAGAAATGATTGTATCATGCTGGGTTGCCAGCGCCTTTGTAATGAAATAGAACATTTTGGAGAATCCCAAGTAAAAAATAAATAAATAAAATAAATAAAGCAGCTGTGTTCTTACTGAGTCATGGCGGGTTTTAAAACAGTGCCTTCCAGTTTAGATTTTTTGGCCTTGTCCCTTGCAAACAGGGATTTCTCCAGATTCTCAGAATCTTTTCATGATGTGATGTGGATGTTGTAGATGATGAATTGTTGCACTATTTGCTCGTACAGTCTTTCACAGAGTGGTAAATTCTTACACCTCCTTAATTCTAAAAGACATTTCATTGTGCATAGAAAAGCATCTGTTTGTGCACCATTTAGAATCTGTCTGTCGATGATCTTTTACGTTTGAATTCACCATGCACCAGTACGCGGAAGTCTGACTTGCCAGAATAACAGAATGAGAAAGTTGGATGGTGAAAGTTGAAGTTGTCTCAAATTTAAACTACATATGCCTAAATATCTAGTTAAAGGAATTGTCCATTATCTGTATACTTAAATAACCCATCCATCCCTAGTTGACACTGATACTGGATGTTCCCTCTCTAACCTGGTTATTCTCTTCTAACATCATTAGCCTGTTGGGTTTGCTGCCATAATGCATCCTCTCCCAGCATGTTACCCTACTTATTTCCATCACACTGCACTCAAATAGTCAACACGTTGGAGAAGCGCCACAATGGCCTGACCAACTCACCTCGGGGCCCGGCAGAGAAGCTGTTGGATCTGTGTGTGTGTGTGTGTGTGCGCGCGCCATGGGGCGTGTGAATGACCCGCCTCTCTTGCTCCCTCCTCCCTCTCTTTGGCCATGGTAGTTCTTTCACTGCGCAGCAAAGACTTTTATTGTCCATTAGCTCTAATTGGAGCACTGTGGATAGGTCTGTGTGTAAAGGCCGTGACGAATAAATGCTTTTGCATTAAGCTCCATGACTGGTTCATGTTCACAGGCTGGGGTGGGGAGTACGTACAATCAGATCACTTTGGTGTCGGGTCAGTGTGGTGTCTCGTAACATGGTAATGGTGCACTCTGTCTGCGTGTAGTGCAGTGCTTTTACTGCCTTCAGTAATGTTAATGCAACACCATGTGGATCACAGTCAACACTGTTTAAGGACTTCTGGGCAGAGACTTGATGGTCTGATTTGTGCTGTGCATGGGCGCTTTTATTGGGAAACAATTACATCTTAGAATCTCAAATTTCACCATGATTTCAGTGTAATGATTTTATTTATTTTTCAGCTAGGATTTATTTTAAAAGTATGTCATTGCATAGTTGTTTGTGTCTGTTAGTGTTTGAAATCGGCTTTGTGTATTAGATCCATCGTCTATTGTACAGGTCTGGGGTCAGTCTCATGAAGTAAGTTCAGAATGAGCATATTTTCTGACTAAGATTAAATCTCATATGGCTGCCTCCTCCCACTGCGGTGCATTATGTAGGTCATGATTTATTGGCTTCAGCCATAAGGTCTCCTGGCCTGCACGACGCACTGTTTAAGAAGCAGGAAGCCTAATACTATAGTCAAAGTTTCATCTTAACAAATTCTTCCACATAATGAACAGAACCGTGAAGACGGATAGGAGTTTTGTCTGTTAGTGCCTGTGCAGGTAGATGTAGAACTAGAACATGCTAACCGGTTGCCAAGGTGTTGGAAAGGAATCTATAGGAGGAACAAAGGATCAATAAACGACTCGTAGAGGAGTGCAGGTCAGTATGTTTGTGGATTAAAGTTCGGGGATCTGCCCTGAGTGAGTGCTTGCAGTTTGCTAAAAGGAACCTATAGGGATTGAATGGGGATGGAAATGAATGGGTCTCTGTGGGAGTTTTTAGTTTTATTTAATTTTTTTAAAAAGCTGTATACAAGCACACAATTCCCAAGCAGACTGAACATTTTGGAGTTGGTACAGTCTCTGTTTTTTTTTTTTTTACAAAAATGTGGTTAGTGGACAAAAGTTTGAGATGATATATTGAATAAAAGTAGTGTTGCGTAATTCTGATGCAGGACGTTAAACACTTTCTGAAAAATATATAAATATGTAAAAATTAAAACATTTATAACAGTAAAAAGACCCTTTTGTGTCCACTGTTACAACCCTACCACTTATTGGAGTAAGATAAAATACAGATTGCAGAACATATCTGGCACTCCAGCAGGTAAGGAATGCTGCACATGTGAGGTTGAAGTATAATGGTTAAAAGTGATCCACTGTTGTTAGCCTAACTAAACCTAAAATTAGCTGACCATGGGAGATAATCCTGCTTTGTAAAACAGGCTCCTGGGTGTTTAAAAACAGACACAACTGTCCTATCCTCCTGTTTAAATGACTAGAGAGAAGGACTCCTCTGTATTGATTGGTGGATGGTATTTCAACTTAAATGCACAAAACATGTTGCACAGGCTAAAGGAGTGCTTTTCATGCCTCTCCATAGACAGCAGTGAGAGCAAGCACGCTTTAGAGATGCAGTGTTCCCTACATGGTGAATATCTGCTACACTTAAGCGAGCCGAATGATGACCAACCAAAACACAAAGTGTGACCAGGGACTCTTTATACAGAACATAGAGTAACAGGGTGTTATATAAGCTTTGTGGATTGTTTTCATATTACCTCATATCCCAGGGTGGTTCGTCCATCTTGCATCGCAGCAGTTTGCCAACAGTGATAAACCTCACATTATTAAAACACTGCATTGTGAAGGTTTTATCCACTTGTTCTTTTATGGAATGTTGCAAGGCCGTCCACTAAACAGTGATGTAGTGTAGCCAATCCAGTCTTGATCCTGCTGTATAGCATTATTTGGTTGCTAATGAAACACTAATGTAAATCAATAGAGAACCTGAGTTTTGAACTATTCATTGCTATGCAACTGGACCTTATATTTAAACCCCTTGTTGTTGGCTTCATATAAGTGTAAATGTTATTTAATGTCTCATTTGTAATAATAAATAAAGTCACTGACTGTTATTCAGCTACCTCCAAAACATCCATTAACCCACTGGCCGTAGTGGTCAATAGGAGAGGGCTGTTGTCTCAGTGATTGATGACCCTGGGTTATGGGAGTTAGTTCAGGGCCTGGGACTATGCTGGTCATCTGTGTGCTCATACTCAACATGTTTCCCTGGCTACAGCAGCGCAGGCAGCCTGGACACAGAGGCATCTGCAAATATTGACTGCTGTGCGTCTGGGTGGTGTTTTGATGGGGGTAGTGGGTGATGGATGGTAGTCTGAAAGTGCGTTTGAAGATAATTTTGATGTGAAAAGCTCCATTCCTAAGAAATTTTGAGTCAGAATTGTTTATAGTGAGGGGACAGGTGTCTAAAGCCTCTAAAATGTATCTCTTGGATGTGCAAAATCTGTCCTGCTATTACTCAGTATAAGGTTTTGTTATTTATGTGACATGAAAAGGACTAAGACGTGCTGCTTCATGGTTGTGTTATTAGATAAGTTATGGAGAAGTGGCTTTATTTAAGACATTTTACATTGTGTTAACATCTGTTAACATGAGGTAATACATTAACAAGAGTTACAATGCTTAATTAATGTTAAGTAAACATAACAACCACATGTTTACCTGTTAAGTAAACGCGTAACAGTTGTTGCATGCATTTCAAGCAAAGTTAGTAACCATTGTTAGTGCGTTACTTCATGTTAACTAATGTGTTACGTCATGCTGGGTGGTCAATACTTGGTATTACCGAGGGGGGTGTGTGTGTGTGTGTGTGTGTGTGTGTGTGTGTGTGTGTGTGTGTGTGTGTGTGTGTGTGTGTGTGTGTGTGTGTGTGTGTGTTCGTTCTGATGAGCTCCACTCCCTCTCTCAGCGGAGCTCCTTCAGAGCTGTTCGTTTTGTGGATGAAGTGCTAACTGAAATATTTCCTGGAGGGCTGTATAATGTTCTGAGAATGATGTCAATGTCATGTCAAAGTCCCACTCATCAACACTGCCAGACACACTCACACGCAGAGCCAATCACAGAAGCAGACTGCAGCAGAATATCTGGGAATGGGAGAAGCAATCACCCATTTCAATAAAACCATTTTCTTTTTTCATTTTCTTGCACAAATGTAAAGAAACTAGCCTATGCTGGATTTGAATGGCTTTGCGTCCGTGGCTCGGCTTCACTGGAATGTAGTCATAAATGAAATGGGGAATGTGAAAGGGAGAAAGAGATCGAGACTGCGGGAGATTAAACTGATCTGTCTTAATTACCAAATATGCCTTTGAAGATTAAAATGCTGATTTGCAGTGACCGGAGTCTTTGGTGCGTGCGTGTTTGAAAGCTCACAGTGTCTATATAAACTCAGTGTTATGAAGTATACTGTGAAGTGGTTTTATTACCGTCTCAATAATGAGAATTCTGTCTACTAATGTGTTCATGAATCTGTTAATGCAAATTGAACTACCAGTCTAAATGAGAAAAATAAGATTACAAATGTACCTACTCCATATGCAGAGCTCATGCTGGAGCAGTTGTTTGCTTGAATGTAGTGTTTCCCACCTGTAGGCTGCACTCACTGACAAGTATTCTGACAGCCACCAAAGTGTTTGATGTAATATCTTGTGTAGGTCTGTCTTAATATTCCAAACAATACAAGTCTTATTCAAATACCCATTTAGGAAAACCAGCTGTTAAATGAGTTTGGATGGCTGTAAGTTTGAATAGAACAACTTCTCTTAATATGTAGCACTTAATTGCTGCTTTCACAACACAGGAGTCACCCTAAGTTGGTTTGTGTAACTTTCATGAATCAGTGTATCTATCAAACATATTATTGTGTATGAAGCAGTCTTGGCTACTGTGTCTAATCTGACATTGAACATTGTGACATAGAACTACAGAAATCACCTATAGAAGATAGAACTGATAAAATGGGCAAAGAATGTTATTTGAAGGTAGCTTTATAAAAGATGTTTGAGCTGTCTCTTACTCTGTGGTCTGTGTGTCTGTCGGTTGCGAAAGGATGATATCACAAACACAGTAGGATTGTGGCTCACTGAAATATTAGGCTACTTCATCGTTGAAGCATGAGGCTTGAATAAGAGAGGGGTTTGAGGGGTGTGTGTGTGTGTGTGTGTGGGGAAAAACAGTCGTGGTAATCCACTTCCAGATCGCTCAGCTGCGGTGATTAGAGAATGTTGCTCTTTTGTGGTGAACTGGAAAAGAGGGGATACAGAGGAGTGCATTCTGGTTGTGCGTTCATCCCATCTGACCCAAATTCTGCTCCAAAATGTACTCAATAGCTATAGAGTTCAGAGCAGTGCTGCATTATGGGTTGTACAATGCATTAAAACGCCCCGTGGGCCTGCTGCTTGCATTCTAAAGCTAGAGTCTTCCACAGCCGTGTATGCTTTATCTATTGCTGATGGAGGGAGGGGTAATATGTTGCTATGCTATCATTAATAATCATGATAAATCATGACAGTATGGTTTTTCTATCATTTTATAAGACTGAACAAATAATGAACAGCATGATAAAATGTTAATAATGTGGGTCAGCAGTAGCCCTTGTGAACATGGTATTACTGCTGCTGAATTATCTTCGCCATCTTGTTTATAAATCTTAAACTCAATATAGTAGTCGTGGTGTATAGCAAAGATATCTTCAGCTGTTGTGATGTTATGGCCTCCCCCTGCTCTCTCTCTCTACACCTCTCTACCTCTACAGCAGAGATCTTTAGAATTTAATGCCTCGACATGTCTGCATCTCACATCAGTTAGCCTTTGCAATATTTGTTGTCTGTGTGTTTGTGTAAAGCTGCAGTACAGTAAGGTGTAGAGCTGGATTTCGAGTCTTTGCCTGCTGGCACATTCACTTGTAGCTCAATGCCACTGTAGGACCCCAGAGGTGTGTGTGTGTGTCTCAGAGCATGGCCATGAGCCATATACAGCATGGGCCATCTCTGGTCTCTGTTAAACCCCTTTCAGGTAGAGATGGCAAATATTGGCTCTGCTATGGACGATATTCAGTATTCAGCTCTGGCCTTTTCGACTCTGTGGTATGGAGTCCTAAGCTCCAGCTCTCTCGCCTTTGCTGGGCTGAGTTCTTAGCCTTGACTCCTCAGTTTTGGCTCCTCTCACCCCCAGTGCTAATGACTGCTGCTCTTTTATTTATATACAGTATATCACAAAGGACACCCCTTACATTTTTGTAAATATTTTATCATATCTTTGCATGGGACAACACTGAAGATATGACATCTTGATACAATGTAACATAGTCGGTGTACAACTTGTATATCAGTGTAAATTTGCTGTGCCCTCAAAATAACTTAACACACAGCCATTAATGTCCAAACTGCGGGCAATGAAAGTGAGTACACCCCTAAGTGAAAATGGCCAAATTGTGCACAGTAAGCCATTTTCCCTTCCTTGGGTGTGAATGGGGAGCAGGTGTGTTAAATTAGGTGGTAATGCTCTCATACTGTCATACTGGTCACTGGAAGTTCAACGTGGCACCTCATGTCAAAGAACTCTCTGAGGATCTGAAAAAAAGAAGTGTTGCTCCACATAAAGATGGCCTAGGCTGTAAGCAGATTGCCAACACCCTGAAACTGAGCAGCAGCACGATGACCAAGACCATACAGCGGTTTAACAGGACAGGTTCCACTCAGAACAGGCCTCGCCGTGGTCTACCAAAGAAGCTGAGTGCACATACTCAGCGTCATATCCAGAGGTAGTCTTTTGAAAATAGACGTAGGAGTGCCGCCTGCATTGCTGCTAGGGGGAAAGGGATGCAGGGTCAGCCTCTCGGTGCTCAGACCATACGCCGCCCACTATTTTAAATTGGTCTGCATGGCTGTCCCATAAGGAAACCTCTTGTAAAGATGATGCACAAGAAAGCCTGCAAACAGTTTGCTGAAGACAAGCAGACTAAGGGGATGGATTACTGGAACCATGTCCTGTAGTCTGATGAAACCAAGACAAACGTATTTGGTTCAGATGGTGTTAAGCCGGTGTGGCGTCAACCAGGGGAGGACAAGTGTATCAAACATGGTGGTGGGAGTGTCATGGTTTGGGGCTGCATGAGTGCTGCCGACTGTGGGGAGCTACAGTTCATTGAGGCTACCATGAAGGCCAACATGTACTGTGACATACTGAAGTAAAGCATGATCCCCTCCCTTCAGAAACTGAGCCTTAGGGCAATATTCCAACATGACATCCCCAACACACCTCCCAGACGACCACTGCATTGCTCAAGAAACTGAGGGTAAGCAGGACTGGACTGGCCAAACATGTCCCGAGACTTAAACCCTATTGAGCATCTGTGGGGCATCCTCAAACACAAGGTCTCTAACGTACACCAGCTCTGTGATGTCGGAGGCCCACCGATAAGTGACACACTGGACACAATTTGGCCATTTTCACTTTCATTGTCAGCAGTTTAGATATTAATGGCTGTGTGTTGAGTTATTTTGAGAGCACAGTAAATTTACACTGTTATATAAACTGGACACTGACTACTTTACATTGTATCAACATGTCATGTCTTCAGTGTTGTCCCATGAAAAGATAGAATAAAATATTTTTAAAATGTGATGGGTGTGTACTGTGTGTGAAGAGAATGATGATTGTGACCCATTAGTAACTTTACTGTGCTATTAATTAGATTTATTCTACTTCCTTTTATTCTTTCATTTTATCATTCTTATATTCATTTATTCATTATTTTTTTCATTCATTGGTTTTCTGTCTCTCACCTTCTTTCTCTCTCCTCTCTCTCTCTCCTGCTAAGTCACAGCATCTTTAATGCTCAGAGTACATGTGCATGTGGGAAGTGATATATACAGCGCTGCTGAGGTCTTGTGGGGTCATTGTGAAAATCGAAGAGAACGATCAAAGGTCTCCGAGCCAATCTACTTTTTTTAGTCTTTAAGTTTCTATGGAAACGCTAAAGTAGCTGAGGCTGCAAGGTTGCATGTCACTGGCTGTTGATTATCACTGTTGCATATTTTTACAATTAGCTTTCTCTGAGTGAGGAAAGTGCTCCTTTTCTGTACTGTGTGATTGTCACTGTCTGGGACGTGGAGGCGAATCATGTTCTCCAAGAGCAGATAAATCTCTAACTTGTTTTCATTAAATTTAGCGTCAGTGTTGCTGTTAATTAGACATGAAGACTTTTTAATGGTTTATACTGCTGTCCGTTTTTATAACCCATTCTCACCAATTAAATTGTCATGTGTGGAGTTATTTGCAGTTAATTGCCTGCTAATATTAGTGTACAAACACCCTGAAAACCCCTTGTTCTGTTCTTGGACACCAGCTGTCATTGTTATACACCAGCAAGAGCTACTGGAAGCCATTTTCAGTCTTTCTGAAATGCTAATGTTAACATGTCTATGAAATTGTATGACATTAGCTGTATAAATAAACCCCTTGTAAATGTGATGTTTAAAAAAGCGCCTATATTGCCATTTTGACCTTTTACCTCTGTCTGCTTCTGTCTTCAGACTGTTCAGTTTGTTCAAGGCATCTTTGTGGAGAAGTATGACCCTACAATAGAAGACTCATACAGAAAGGCAAGTACACTTTCTTACAGCTTATCTTGTGTTAAGATTAAAGGTGATGTTAATACACATTGAGCCGTTCAGCATTATACACGCAGTACAGCTGTACACAACCATCTGTTCGTAGCTGAAAGAGTGATTTATAGTATCATACGGAAGGTTCTTTACCTTTATAACTTCTAAGGCCATAAAACTTTTTCATGCCACATGTAGAAGCATGACATTTGCAGAGGCCTACATTTTAACATGCCTGGCAAGACTGTGGAATATGTGCAGTATGTGTACATTTAATACATTCCGTTAAGATTTAGTTGAACAGGTCTTATTTAAATTTGTTCATATCTGTTTTGGCAGCTAGATAAAAGTACAGTTCTGTGCTCTGATCAGCGTTGAATGATTAAGCCAATGCTAACTCATTTTCTGCTGAAGTGGAAAGGAATTTTTACATGTTTTAGTGGCATGTAGCTCATGACGAGTTTGAGTGAGGAGTAAAGTAGGAACATGTGCTTGGTCAGGAACCAGGAACAATAAATGATAATGCATTTAAACTGATATGGGCAACATTTATAGAGCTACACATACATAGGTAACGTCTCTGCATGGAGTTGTAAAGGTTCCTAATTGTCCTGAGATAATCCATCCAATGTAGCTTGAGTACTCCACTGAACAACATTGCAGTCTTTGGCGATGTTGACATTATGTGGTCCTGCATCGTGTAGTCGTCTGCCAATGGTGCTGGCACTAACAAAATGACTCATGAAGCATCACTCCTCACTGAATGTCTGCAGTTATGGCTGTTGGGTCAATCAAGTACAGCAATAAGGCCTGTGCTTGCTTACTTCCCATGCGCGGCCAAGCGTGAAAATAAAATCATTTACATGTCTCACACTGTCATACCTACCCACCAAGTTTCATTCCTGTCGGTTGATTTCTTCTGTTGTTGTTAAACTATTAACTCTCAAATGTACACAGACTCCTATCAGAGGTGAGTTTAATCTTAGATACACCCAAGAACAAACTAATGAACCATGAAGCTCACATGCCCTTAGTGATACATACGGGCCGTTTATGTTTCCATTGCATTTAGCTTGGGAATAAGTTATTGATTTTACATTAACTGTAAACATGCATTATTTTAGCTTAATATTATGAGCTATGACAAAACCTTAGGTAATTATCATGATGCTGATGTTTTATATGAGCACATACACTTTTTGGTGCCACAGACAACCACTTCCAAAAGGCCGTTTAATAAATACTGGAAAAAAGCTCTTTATTCCTGTAAAGATTCCAGCAAGTGGTTTTTAATATTGTCATGATTCTATATATAACCATTGTCTTAAAGGGTGTACCCTGACTTCCTTAATCATCTCTCTCGCATGACTCTGCATGTCACAAGTCTACTGGCCTCTGTGTCATCAAGCATTGTGCATGTAATGTGTCACAGAGCGAATGTGTGTGCACGTATTGCAGTTGAAGTAGTTGCACCCTTAGCTGATAGTGATTTACCTGAGTGGGTGGGTAATGGGACAGGTCAGTAATGGAAGGAAAGACCATGGGCATGCATAAATCTGCTGCCTGTCGCGTTTGCTGCCATTCCTGTTTATTAATGGCCTCAACGCATGGCCCTGAGACAACAACTAAGACTAAAAATGAAGCTCCTGTCAAACTGTAACAGGAAGTCCCATGTGGGTCACCACCCCTCTTCCTCTCTGCGCTTCGCCCTGACGCCCCACGGGCACTTCCTGTGGGCGAGGTTTACCGGTGTTGACAGAGGCCGCCTTGTAGCGCTGGGCGCAGGCCAGTGTTGTGTTGTCACTCATCCAAAAAACAAAGAGAAACCCCCACTCAAAGGCAGGATTCCTTCCAGGATGGTTTTAATAGATTGTTCTATATCAGCGTCCTCACTGAAATTCAGAGGAAGGCCTTGCAGCCTGTCAGATTTCCTAAAAATCTTTTAACTTTACAGATCAGTAATAAGTAGGTAACGATATGGTAATTTTACAGTAACGACTTTTTTCATTTTTTTTTTTTATTTATTCATTAATTAAATGTAAGTATCCTAGTTGTTACTAAGTAATAAATCGGATACTGTAGTGGGTATTAACAAGCAGTTTGTAGTGGTAACAAGGCAATACTGTAATAGAAACACACAATTGTAACAGACTGTAAATTCGTAAATATTATATGGACATGTCCTCATTAATAAATGGAAAGATAGGCATTGTATTAGTATTTAATAATAAAATTATTAAAAAACGGTAACAAGTTTTATTTACCTAAAATGATGGGTCGTAACATCAGTTCAAAATGGTCTTGTGCTTCAGATATAGGCCCACCTATAGACAAGCACAAGACCTTTTTGAACTGATGTTCTGAGCTGATGGACGTGTAGTAAGTAATAAACAAGATGGAAATAAATTATTTTGCATTTTACAGGTCTAATACCATTTAGTTTCACTGTAATTACTGGCTATAACTCACTCTGTAATACATAACACTCATGTAAATACATAACAGGTAAGACATAAAATAAGTGCATTAGTATTTTACAGACCTGATACCAGGTAATTACTAGGGCTGCCCTCTAGAAGTCGACGAGTCGAATCGCCACTTTAGGTCGGCTGAGACCCTTCAAGTCGACAACAGTGACCTTTTTTTTTCTTCTGTAAAAACAGACTAAAGCTTACAAAAATGCACAAGAAATTTAAGGATGTAAAAAGACATTTTAATAATTATTAAAAGGGGGATAATAAATATTCAAGTTCTAGCTGGGCTGTGACGCATGCTTGCTAAATTAAATCCACGTGACGACGTGCGCTGACGGTTCACCGTTGAAGGAAGCTAAAGCTGTAAAGCTGAGAAACACGGGGGGAGTGATGTCTCAGAGAAAGTCTGGAGGAGCTTTTAAAGAAGAGAATCCGAACAAATTAAACCGAATTCTGCTCTTCATTTAGTCAGACATCCAACACTGCTTCAAACGAGGGAGCTGACTTTCGGTTTAGACGTAACGGCTGTTTGCGGTGAAGGAAAAACGGACCGGAGACGTTTGTGTATTATAATTCCATTATTTTAGAACCTAAATTACAGATATGTTTATTTATTCGTCTCCATCTGAGATTATCTTTATTTATAGATTAGTACAGTCACTTAATACGCCTGCCGAAAAAAACAAGAGATAATGATTTCAGCGCGGGTGATTAATAATTAAACTGTTTCAGGTCTACCATTCTTCTTTTCATCTAAAAAAATAAATAAAATTATTTAAATATGGACTAATTTGGTTTTATTTAGCAGTTCATTATTTATGAAAGATGAAAGAAGTCCTCCTACTGAAGAAGCTGTTAAAAGTGAAATAAAAAGACTATAAGCTATAAGCGCTAATGTTTAGCATAAATACGAGCTGCTGCCCGACGCTATATTCTGTAATTAAATCAGGCTCCAGTTCAGATCTAAATGAGGAGGACTTCAGATCTGAAACGTATGCAAATTGATTTACTGATTACTAGATAATGTACATGGAGAAAAAAACGTGAACAAATAGTCGAAACCATTATTTATTATATACATGTGCATATTATTCTGTTATTATTTATAAAGAACTGTGAAATAAGTGGGCCATTTTAAGTAAATAAAACTTACTGCTTTTATTATTTTGTTACTAAATACTGACACAATGACCATTTTCATTCAGTAATGATTTAGATGATGTGCATATAATATTTAGGAAACTGCTTGTTACCATTGTTTCTATGACATTGCTCACTTATTATGCACTCACAACAATTTTGTAAAAAAAAAATTATTTATTATTTAGTAACAGCTAGGAAATTGACATTTAATGAATAAATAAATACAGTTACCATATTATTACCTACGTATTACTGATCTGTAAAGTGCTACTGATTTTCCTTAAAAAGCGGGATTAATCATGGAATCATGGAATGTCACCTTTGAAACCCTGAGGTGGCTACATCTTGTACTGCATCTAGATGTACACTATATAACCAAAAGAAATTGGACACCTGATCATCTCAACAATATGGGGTTATTTGACATCCAATTCCAAAAACATGGGCATTAATGTGGGTGAGACCCCCCTGTATGACTGTATGAAAGCCTTCCACAAGATTTTGAAGTGTCTGTGGAAATTTGTGTGTTTTCAGTGAAAAGAGCATTTTTTTTTTTTACGCTCGGGCACACGTAGGATTGGAATCAGCTCCCCAGTTTATCTCAGAGGTGTTCATTGGGGTTAAGGTCAGGGCTCTGAGCAAGCTAATAAAGTTCCTCTTCACCAAATTTCTCTAACCATGTGTTAACGGTCCTTGCTTTGTATTCAAGGGCTCTATCGTATTTAAACAAGAAAGAGTCTGTGGTATACAGCATACTTGTCACCGTTCTAGCATACGCTTGGAATGGTGATCTTGGATATGTGTGCAGCTGCTGAGCCATGAACTCTGCAGCTCCAAGTTTGCATGCTCTACCGCTTCATGGCTGAGCTGTTGCTTCTGGGTGCTTCCATTTCATAATAGCTATCAGGGCAGAAAGTTCACAAACTGACTGACAGCACCCTGCAAGTCCCTGGGCTCTTGTTTATAGTGTTTGGCTTATGTGCTTGATTTTATATTCCTAATAGCCGTAGGTATAGCTGAAACGCGTGAACTTGATTAGGATTGTTGTCCATATGCTTTTGAAAATATAGAAATAGGTAAATCATATTACTAGAATGTGCATAGCTATCTACATTGTGCATATATAGATACAGGATCGTAATCATAAGTGGCCCATTCAGGCGTCTCTCAGGCATCTGGATCATCCCATTCAGAGTCCAACTTGCACAGTATGGGTCAAATTGAATGCAGTACTGTGAGACAGCTAGTAGCCCCCCGCAGGCTTTCTTTAAATTAGCATTTAGCATAGCCAGCCTGTTGATGTGTCAATTCCAGCCCAACGGGGAGTTCACTAGCAGTTCTGGGACACTCCATGGGTAGCATCGTTAGTGGCCAACCCTGGAGAAGATCTGATTTTTAAGTTGTGAGTTTTTGTATTAATTTCATGTTTGTTTTTCTCCTCTTTTTTTTTTCTTCCTTTTTCTAGCAAGTGGAGGTGGATGGCCAGCAGTGTATGCTGGAAATCTTGGACACTGCAGGGACAGTAAGTCTGAATTCTAATTTGTTGCTTTAGAATGTATTACTTTAGACACTTTAAATACTTAATACTTATATTCTGCATGTTGTGGCTTTAGTAGAGGTTGAATCTAGTGATATCACTTTTGAAATTAATACAGTATATAATTGTGATTATATGTCTATACTAATAATCAAGTGATTACCAATTTCAGAGCTTTTAAAAAGGCAAAATAAATGAATAAATCAAAATGACTATTAAATAATATTAAATAATAAAAAATAAACTTTTGCAATCATAACAGACAACTTGTAGTTGTATGTACTGTCAGTTACCCAAACTAAACTTGAGTTCAGCTAGTTTCCCTAACCACTGACTCCATACTAGGAATCATAATTCAAGCCCTTCAAGGCTGCAAATCTATTTGAGTTAGGAACACACCAGAGGAGGCTTCGTTTCCGCGCTCAGGTGCGAAAGGGCACAGAGTGGGCCTCTCCCCTGAGGAGAGCAAGGCATGTTTGCAGTTTCCCATTCCCCTGTTTTATAGCCCCAGAGCCCTGGTGACAGATGGTGAATGCTGTCCTTGGGCTTTCTTCTCCAGAATGGCACCATAGTCAGACACGGAAGAGCCAAAATGGCTGACGAAGCCTCTGACAGCAAGCTTACTCATGATTTACTCCCATTCGTGTGTATGCCCAACTGAAAACAAATCTCACTTCATCCCTCACATTTGTCTGTTACACATTCATAAAGATGGCACCATTCTCACACACAGCAAAAATAAAAAACCCAACAAATCCAGTCACATTCTGTAGCAAATATGACACAGAAATGTCACAGTATTGCTTGTTGTGCAACATAGCAAGGTTTGATGAGAGGTATGCAAAGAAAAAAACATTGCCTCGGTCAAGTATTGTGACAAAATAGCCTCCATGAAAATCTACCATCACCCCATCCATCTTCTGTACATGTCTGTATGTATCCGTTACGGTGCCTGTTTTCTAGACGTGCACCAGTCCAACAGTCAAATGAGGTTTTTGTCTAAACAAAAAGTCATCACCTAAGTAAGAGCCTATTTAGGCTATTTAGCACAAAGAGTCATGAATAATTTTAGTATGATATTTTAGCACAAGTATGGCAGCATCAGGTAAATACAGTATGATCACATGTATCTTAATGACAGCAAAAACATACAAAAAACAAATGGGCCGAAAACTCACACACCCCTACTATTTTCTATGTTTTATGTTTAACGTATTTCTTTATTTGCTTTATTAAGTAAAGGACAAACCAACACAGAACGCATGTAGAGCTTTGTTCCAAATGAACATCTTAATGACAGTGTAAGACTGGTACCAGCATTAAGAGATGTTCCGTATTTAAAGATTTTAGTATCTGTACTGCAAATTATAATCCCTTCTGATTGTTGAAACCTCTATATGAGTATCTGCTGGTGAGTTTTTTTTATATGAATGAATGAATGTGATATGTAAGGTGTTCCTTCTTTTTAAAATTCAATTTGTTTCCAGTTGTAAGCACACATGACAGTCATATCCTTCCTGCAGTATATCAGACTGGAGGCCACACAGCCCTTTAATGTTTGTACGAGTCAGCAGGGCACACACTCATGCATGTGTGTTGGTGTTTTTTTTTTGTTTTGTTTGTTTTTTTCCCTCCAAATCACAAGGCCCTTGCAGGTGGACTCCCCATCTTGTGGACAGAGGAGTAATTATTTCTCCTTTGTGGCCCCTTCATACCTTACAGATGTGTTGCCCTTGGCAACCGCCTCCCACTCAACCTGAGAGGAATAGGCCATTGGATCAGTAGCCCAGTGTGCAGGGAGAAGTAAACCTTGGGCCTAATGAGGATGCCTTCAACTCGTTAACTCCTCATTTATTAATATTAGCTTATCAAGTGCCAATCAGTCCAGACACGTACACAACTCGAGCTGCGATGCTAACAATGTTAGACCAGTGTTCCTCAACCCTGGTCCTGGAGGCACCCTGCCCTGCACATATTATGGGTTTCTCTGCTCTCAGCACACCTGATTCAACTTAGCAGCTCATTAACAAGCCCTTTCAAAGTTGCAGGGTGTGTGTTAAAGCAGGGAGTCCACAAAAATGTGCAGGGCAGGGTGCCTCCAGGACCAGGGAGTGAGAAAGGGAATGTGTGGTAGCATACTTCATGCAGGTATAAGATAAACCCTATTCGTCCCCCACTGGAAATTCAGTGTTAAAGCAGCAAAAGGGATAGCAAGCCTGTCACTGAAAGAGCTACCCAGTGCTGCCAGAGTCTCATGCATGAGGTGGGACGCTACAAAGTGTAGTGTAGCATTTGGGTACACTGTGAAGTTTTGCTTATTTGTATAGTGCACAGTGTCATTTGTATAGTGCACAGATGCATCCCACAACTTGAAGAAAGGTTTTGGGTGACACTTCTAGTGTTTACTAGCAAATTAATACACTTAATTCCACACTCTAATAACTGCATACATTACATGTTAGAATGATAGTAATTGAATAAGTTAATATACATTGAATTGTAGTTACTAAATAATAAGTCGTGAGTGAATATTAAAACTGAATATTAAACCTGCTTTTTAATATCCATTATGACAAGTATAGCTTGTTGAAAGTTGTGCATAGTGTTGCCATCACTTCCTGTAAATGGTTTTAATTCACATATCTTGTGCTGGGAAATCACCAGAATTTGTAATCTGCTTGTTTCACTTCTTAATAGGAACAATTTACAGCCATGAGGGACCTGTACATGAAGAACGGCCAGGGCTTCGCACTAGTATACTCCATAACAGCACAGTCTACATTCAACGACCTGCAGGACTTGAGAGAACAGATCCTGCGAGTTAAAGACACTGACGATGTGAGTCGTTCCCTCCCTCCCTTCTTCCCTGTTTGTTCATTCATCATTCATAAAGCCCTTTTTTCTACCAGTGGCCTCTGTCATGTTCTCTGCTCCCTGTGTGAGTGTGTTGCTTTGTAGGCAGCTTTGATCTCCCAGCATTGTTTTTATAGATCCAGTGCTCGTCTTCCTTCTCCACACCTTCATCCTGCCTCATCTTCATCCTGCTTCATCTCCCACCCACATTATGCTGATGATCTTGAGTGGTCACTTCTTTAACTTGTTTTTGTGTGTGTGTGTTTATCCCTGATCTTTGTCAGGTTCTTTTGTACATATGCTTAGCGTAGGTGGTGTTGGGTTTAAACCTTGTTGAGTTTTATTCATGTCTGGTTAAGCTCCAACTTTGTTGTATGTATACAAAGAACGAGGAGGAAATGAATCCCAGTGAAGGAGGGCTGCGTGTTTGTGTGTGAGGCGTTGTTCAGAATGTTTCCGAGAAGGAAGATAATGTCACAGCCCCTTTGACCTGCACTATTTCAGTCGTCTTCCTTGTTACAGAGGGATTAGTAAAAGCTCTTTGCACGGCCAGCCCTGAGACTGCCTCACAGTTTTACTTCTTCTCTGTGGAGCTGTTTGGAGTCTTAGTTTGAGCTGAGGGGGTGGTGCTGTACATGATCTAAATATGTGTGGTTCCTCTGCATTTCAGACTTCCTCTCCCATTTCAGTTCAGAGCTTCGATCTGATTCAGGGGCCTTTTCTGCTTACTTTCCCCCTTAGCTTCTAGACTTCCCAGCAGCTGCTGCAGACACATCAAAGGAGGCAAATATACTGTATATACAATATAAGTACTAAGGAAATTCTGTTTTGCAATGACAATATGGTTTGTGCTGATCCCACTAAGAAAAATTCCAAGCAATGAAATCCACACAATAAGGAAAGTGAAAGGAAAACAAGTGGAAAGAGCCGGACTTTCCCCAAACTGTTGTTATAAGATACAGAGAATGTAAGACTCCTAATGACCATGCAGGACCTTGAAGACCACCAAAAAGGTCTCCATTAGATAAATAGTACTTAATGCTTTTATCTTTAAAGTTATCATGCTCCACTCTTGCTTCATATCTGGAAAAAAATCCAGCTGTTTCTGTCCATCTTTCCACTGCGAGAAGACAATACTGTGAGTCTGAAAGGATGTGTGGTTATCAAGAAGCCTTGACTGAGAAAACGAAGAAAAATACAGTTGTGCGACAGGAAATAAATCATCTCATGAGACTTGTGTGCAATATTGAATAAGGAAAAGCCAGTAAAATGCTACAGAAAGAGATGGTGTAAGAGCATGCTGCGTGTGATTATATATACAAATCGTTCTGTAAGATAAAAATACCAAAACAAATTTCTCGCTGAGTGTCGAATACACTCATCAAGCTGTAGAAATGAACTCTTTCTGATCAATATCTGTTCAAGAGCTTATTCTTGTCCTTCAAAAAGATTGTGACCTTTAAAATCTTTAGCAGTCATGAAGCTTTTTTGTACTCTAACGAGTGGATGCTGAGGAGCTACAGTCCATAGATAAGATCTGGGGCTTCCTCTGCTGCTTGGCACATTTTCACCCCCACATTCTCAGTCTCCATCAGTGTCAGTCAATGCCATATTACCATACTCAAGGAATTAGCACGTGTCAATCACTGAGGCCTTAGGACTAAAGGCTTGTAAATAAGTGTCATTATGAAACTTGTGTGTGTGTGTGTGTGTGTGTGTGTGTGTATATATATATATATATATATATATATATATATATATATATATATATATATATATATATATATGCGCATTCACAAAGCAAATTGGGAAGTGATTATGGTGAAAGTGATAAGTATTTCCATGTAAGTCAGTTCCCCATAAAGGGGGAAACTTTCAAAACATTTGCATATGTTGAATGTGTTTGAAATGTAAAAGGAGTCTTTCACAGTGTTTTGATGTGAAATGGTTCATTGTAGAGAAGCTTACTGACTGTACCCTACAGTCAGAATGATGGGAACCATGTATGCATGTTAATAAACATTACTAATTAACCCACAGGTGTCTTCCAAGATTGCCAAGATTGTATGTGTAGGCATCAGGCAATGTTTTTATGAGCTTTCATGTAATGACTTTCTGTAAGAAAGCTTTTTGGAGCCATTAAACGCATCAGACTTCTAGTTCCCACCACTGTGAGCAATTCTGAACAGCTTTCTAGAACAGAGAAATTGGTGGAAATCATTATTACACTATAATACTTAGTAATTACTGAGTATTTCAAAGTAATTACAGGATGAGCCTTAACAGAGTTGTCCAGATTTTTTGAATATATATGAATATATATCTGTGCTCAGCCTGTAGAGTGTAGTTCATTGTTGTGGAAAACACGTTTGTCACTATTCCCTGGCATTGGTGAAAGAGAGGTTTCGGCTCCCTTCCTTTGGCACTGATTGTATGTGTGTTTTTTAAATCCTGAGGTTTCTGATCTTTTCTGAAAAAGTTAACTGTGTGTAACAGATATGGGAGATGGAGATTCAGCTGTAAATCATTATTTCCCTTCACATGAATTACTGAATAATTAGCTCTTAGTTTAACATGTTAACCGCCCCATGTTCCTCGTTGTCCTGCAGGTGCCGATGATCTTGGTGGGGAATAAATGTGATCTGGAGGATGAGAGGGTGGTGGGAAAGGAGCAGGGACAGAACCTGGCCCGTCAGTGGAACAGCTGCGCCTTCCTGGAGTCCTCTGCAAAGTCCAAGATTAATGTAAACGAGGTGGGTCTTATGCATTGCTCTCAGTGTAGAACATCTGTAGGCAGCTGTTTCTTATCACAGATCGTTACATTGCCTTGTAACAGTTGCCTTAGGTGCGGTCTGGACCTACGTGCACTGCAACACTGCCACTGCCGTTCTCTGTTGTATCTCATTGAGGTTGTGTCTTGTGTTGTAAGGTCTGTTTCACTGTTCGTTTGTGCAGTGCAAACAAAAAGTAGCCCCATCTTTTGTCAGCCACACCTATTTGAAGTGATGCATTTGCACTATCTGATCTCATGATGCCCTTTCCCCCTGACTCATCCATCTTACTGTGACTGAAGTGTGATGATTTTCTTTCAAACAACACCCAAAGGCGTAGCTTGAACAAGACCTACACGTTTCACTCATGACAGAATGCACTGGATAAAGTGCAGAGAACTCAAGCGTCTCTTCTTCGAAAACACACAAACATGGAAACATCAGTTTAAAACGGTCGTCTTGCTAGAAGCATCTGTACTCTAGTTGCACTATTGTAGTACGCTTAACTTATCAATGTATAGATTAGTCTGAGTTAGCAGTGTATCTGCAAATTCAGCAAATTAGCCATGTCAGTAAATTGTCAGTAAATGTACTAAGTTTGCTTAAGAGAAATGAAGCTTGATGGAAGAAATAAAGATGCTTCACGGAACAAGAGGAATCAATTTTTGCTTTATAGGGCCAATGATTTAATCCAGTCTTTGTTCAGTCCATGCAGCTTGCCTATAACTGGCTACCCTAACTATGCTTACATGAACACAATAGCATGACTAAGCCTAAGTAGGAAACTGGGAACGTTTACATGAGCCGTTTGAAAGACATGCACAGAAACATGGAAAGATCACTTTAAAACAGTCATCTTGCTAGAAGCATCTGTGCTATAGTTGTACTATTGTGTAGTACACTATACTCGTACAGTGTACCTTTGCTTTCCTCTATTACAGTGCATGATTGAACTGTTACCTCACTGCTGACTTCTCCAAAACAGATTCAGATGTCTTTCTGTCTATTTCTGTCTACTAGTTACAGTTCCCTAAACTTTAGGCTATTTTAGATGCAACTTACTCCATCACGACTCAGTCTGGAACACTCTAAAGCAGATTTTTAAATTTGTGCAGAGGAGATGGACTTCCATATCTTGTTAGCAAATAATATCACACAGACATTTTCCTTGCACTTTAGCTACTTTCTTGTGTGTGGTTGTAATTATTGTTCTAGATTTCTATTTCTGTAATTAGTGATTAAGCTTTTAATACTTATTTATTAAAGTGGTTGCTTGATGCAGAGAAATTTTGGTTATCACTCCATTCAAATGTCAAACTGTAACACCCCTATGCACCATATTCACTTGAACATGTTTCTTTGATTACATAAGAGGAAATAGTCATTATATATTCCAGCACTAAATGAGCCTGGAGCTGACCCTGAAGCTCATGGGTGAGTATCCTTTGGGGGTGAGGGTCTCACTATTAGGATACATTGCATCTAATTATATCTGTTTCTAGTAATATCATGGATATTCTGAGTTCTTATTAAGCACTTTGTGGAGAGCTTGTGAACAGCATCCTCTGTATAGAGTAACTGTGATGATATCTATGATATAAATTGTTTGTTTTTTGTTTGTTTATTTTTTTTTTTAAGTTTGATGGTCTGTCTGTCCCTCCAAATGTCAGACAAATTAAAAATTACACAATAGATATGTATAAAGAAGCATCATGATCATCTTTTTTCCATGCTTACTTTAGGATGACATGGTTTTGCTATAGCATCTCTGCGTAGCTTCAGTCTTCTACTCAGAGTGATGAGGGCAAAAAGCATGGTCATTGTCAGCCAGTACCATCGCTCGATGTGGCCTCAGTCACATAGTCCCACGTCAGGCAGTCAGCTGCTGCATATGGACACAGAGGAAGCTCTGTGTGCGTGGGCCTTGGCTCAGACGCTGCTGACTCTGAGGCACAGTGCTGTCTTGTGTTCAGTCAGCAAGAAGCTCTGGTTCAGTCTGAGCAGTCAGACTGCGTTGGCAGCCCTCATTTCCAGTCCTAGATGCTATCAAGTCCCAGCACTGGCCTGGAGTCAGTCACACACTTCATAGTGTCTTATTACCGGGCTGAAGGAAATGATCTCGGGTCATCAGCCAGAGAGAAGTCTGGCATCTTTGCATTAGAGTTCATTTATTTCTGTCAAAATAGCAGACCTGTGTCATCATTTAAACCCTCAGTCTCTGCCTCTCACTTTCCCTAATCGAAATCCACACACCCATTCAATAAAGCTACGGTGGGCAGCACGCAGCTCAATCAGTTAAGAGAGGCTTTAGCTTAGTGAGGTCTTCTGAGTGCCTCGCTGTCTTAAAAATGCATCGTTGTCACTCACAATCTGCTGCTTAAAGTCTTTTTTAAACAGTCTGCTTTCATTTACGGGGATTGGGGGTGCACCAAAGCAGCAAAGGAGTGTCCAGTCCTTTGTCTAGGAGGATTCCAGTGTTCAACATGGTTTGGCAATTTCTTGGCTCAAGCATGCCAACTAAACCTGGTAACTAGCTGCAGAGTTGACTCAGTTGTGCTTGGGCAGGGAAAAATTCTAAACTATGCTGGAGAAAGGCCTTCAAGGACCAGCCTTGGACTTATTGTCCACAGTCAAATCAAAACTGCTCTTGGTGCTTCCCTCTGGTGGTGTGTTCCTGCCACGATTCTCCTAGAAGGTAAACTGTAGGACTTTCAGCAGAGTAGGCAGGTCAGGTTACTGAGATTCTGGGTTGAGTTAGCAGTATATCTACATATTTAGCCCATGTCAATTGTAAACTGACTATTGTACAAAGTTTGCTTTAAAAGTAACAGAGCTTGACAGAAGAAATAAAGATGCTGCATGGAAAAGAGTAAACGTTAAATGACATTTGTGCTTAGGCTTTGTATGTCCAGTGATTTGTTTTAATCCAGTCTTTATTCAGTCCATGCATTTTGCGTATGATTGGCTGCACTAACTATGTTTACATGAGCTCAATAGCATGACTAAGCCTTTAGTAAGTGTAGGGAACTACGTTTACTTGAGCCGTTTAAAAGGCGTCCATTTATAGACCTGTTTACATGCATTCCAGCAAAATCAGACGTGAGGGACATCTCTTCCTCTCCCAAAGTATGAGTCCTTTTGCTTTTTGTTTGTCAAGGCTGTTTTGGTGTCAAAGTTATCGTCACACATGTGGTACCAGAGCTAACTTTTATTCCTCTCACTGTGTCAAAAATATGATTATGAAAAGGTGGCCTGCAAGCGAGTACTCTATGAATGGCCATGAAAAAAGCTGAAAGTCTATTAAATACTAACCATGTTTTTACTATTCATACAGGAACTTTCATCTTAGAAAGTTATTACATCAAAACATTAAAATCTAGTACTAGTTTCCATTATTATATAACAAACAGCAGTAGGACACAAGTATTACTGTTACTGAGTGCTGATAGGTCTTGAGCATGTATGTATGAGTGTATTTTATCCATTTACATATTAGTTTTGCACAAAAGCTCCATAGGTAGCTGTTCGATTTGGGCTCTCTCTATAAAGAGAGAGCACTTTCTAGCCTGTGACCAACATAGAAGACATGAAGTTCTCCTAACTAGAAATTTTGGTGGAGCTACAGAGAGCACTGCAAAATGCTGCAAAATCTGTATGGTGTGTGTGAGCAGTTACATGACAAAAGCTATATCTCCAATACTCTTGTCAATGTATGCCTTTAGTTGGGCTAGGCTTAGGTTGACCAAGAAAAGAGTTGGGGTGTCTGTCTGTGTCTGTGTGTGTGTGTCTGTGTGTGTGTGTATGTGTGTGTGTATGTGTGTGTGTATGTGTGTGTGTGTGTCTCTGTGTGTGTGTGTGTGTGTGTGTCTGTGTGTGTGTCTGTGTGTGTCTGTGTGTCTGTGTGTGTGTGTGTGTGTGTCTGTGTGTGTCTGTGTGTGTCTGTGTGTGTGTGTGTGTGTCTCTGTGTGTCTCTCTGT
Organism: Prochilodus magdalenae; assembly: GCA_024036415.1. NCBI lineage: Eukaryota > Metazoa > Chordata > Actinopteri > Characiformes > Prochilodontidae > Prochilodus > Prochilodus magdalenae. The sequence goes on along the minus strand of JAMWET010006871.1, from coordinate 180,153 downwards.
GTGTCTGTCTGTGTGTGTACTTACAGTATGTAGTTGTAAGCTATCAGATAGTAACCACACCCACAGCTATGTGGTGTAATTAAACACTGACACACTGACAAACATGGGCAATGGGAGATGTTCTGCATGATGGATTTTTTTTTTTTTGCGTTTACAGTTTACACTGCATAGACTGGTTGTGATTATGCATACAGCCCCAAAGCGGGCAACAGTTTTCAACTCGCTGTAATGAAACGGTGGTGTTCGTTTGCACAACTGCACGACTATTGAAAACATTATTAAACTAGCACACATGCACAGAATGTCTGATCATTAATTTTAAGTTACACACTCTAAACACACTCACTGAACCTGGAAATGAAATGAGGAGTGTAATCTAGTGTGTTCAAGCAGGTAAAAAAAATGTGCTTGAAACGGGACTATGACAATTGAAATGTACATCTTTACATATTACTGCTAACACAGCTGATGCAATAAGAGGCTAGTCTCTAACCTGGTCCTGATACTGTGGTCAAAGGAGCATACCAATGCAAGAGACCCCGACTAGGATTGCCAGGAAATGAATTTCAGAATTTGAGGTGCTTTATAGTGAATTTCAGCCCATCCAGTCTATTTAGTGTGGGGAAGCATTAGCAGCTTTTACAAGTACGAATTAGTAATTATGGTTGATCATCGCTAATGCTTTACTGAAGTTGGCTGCGTACCCCAGTCAGCTGAACAGGGACTGGAATAAATATAATTCTGAAGCAGGCGTACCATTAGCTGAGTGATTTGTCTGTGCTCCGTGTGCGCGTACATGTGTGTCTGTCTTGCCCCCTAGGCTCATCTCACTGTCATCTGCAGGAATGAGTTGTGCCACTCGCTCTGTCTAACCACATTTAAGCTCACCACAATAGCAAGCTTATCTCATTTCAGAGTCACTTGTTTAGGAGATGTTGCCTTTTGTTGGTGATCTGAAGCAGGTTTTACAGTTTTGTTTGCTTTGGTTGTAACTAGGATTGAAGGATTTGAGGTGGAGTTTGCTAAGTCGAGATTGGTGAAAGGGGGCAATGTTTAAACCAAAGCTATGATGTGGCATTTAAACTCCTCGTTTTAGCTTTTTTTCAATGTTGTATTTAGCCTTGTCCTCCAGTGTTGGTGGTGTAATGTTCTGTGGTCTCTGCCTTTTGTAGATCTTCTATGACTTGGTCCGGCAAATCAACAGGAAAACTCCAGTACCTGGGAAGGCGCGCAAAAAGTCCAACTGTCAGCTGCTCTAATACACAGCTGTTCTGTCGCTCTGAGCCAGGTGAGAACTGTAGGAGAGATCATAGGGACTATGTTATTGTCGTTAAATATTATGTTATTGTCATATTAAACTTTGTAACTGAGTAATTCCATGACGAGAGCCACAACATTCTTCCACAGCAGCTGATATTTTCAAACTATGGTAGAATTGAAAATACATACACACTTTTTTCCCCTAGACTACATTTTTCTATACAGACAGCCTTTGTCTAATTGTCTATAATAGACTATGCTTTGATATATCTGTTTCTTCATTAACACAAAATATATTATTTTAATTACAGGATTAATTGAGGTTAATTGATTGTTGATTGAGTTAAAATTGGTCCTTTTAACTCTGACTGTTGAGACATATAGGCCATTATGGTTCAAATGTTTTATACCCCAAGTCGAATATGTTTACTCAAACTAGACAGAATCCTTTTACTAGTATTTTGCCAGATTTGCTTCTGCATTAAATGGTTGCACTCTCTGGTCCACTAAGGGAGGCACAGTGAGGTAAATATCTCAAAGTCACAAAAAATCTAACGCTTACTGATGTGGTAAAGCTGTTTTTGGGTAAATGTTTTTATGCACCATAAGTCTGCTTTTACATTGTGTGGACAGGTCAGGGTGATTAACTTGCATATAATAAAATTTTGCTGACCATGTTTTTGTCACATTATGACATATGTTTGCCAGGTTTGAGCACCTCTGTTCAAATGACACAGTTTCTTTACTTGCTGAATTTAACATAGAAGGTGGCCTGTGCACAAATCAGGACACATTCTATTATTACAGCAATTCAGCAAATTAATAGAAACTGCTTTAAAATGGGAGAAAAAGTGGTTCAGGTCAGTTCATTGTTCAGCATGTGTCAGCTTCAAAATGTAATTAGTGGGTAGACCTGGGTCAGTTACTAGTATAAAACAATGTATAATGGGTTAAGCATTATTATAGAGAGTACCTGGCCATAAAAGCATGTCCTTTACCTTTCTCTTGTTTTTTTGTTCTCTTCTATCTGTCTCTCTTTTTCTTCAGGTCTGATTAGCTGCTGTGTCTTTCAGCAGTGCCAGCATTCCGACGTTACTAAAATCTAACATCGAATGGACTTTCCTGTGTGGTGATGCCCCTTTAACAAAACCAACCAACCAACCAACCAACCAACCGATTCAAAGCTACAGTATCATGTTAGTTTTTTGCACATAGATAACCATGATCACTTTCCAGTGTCGCAAGAAAGAGATTTTTACTTATAAATATATAAATATATATTCTAACTGTATGCAACTGAAATAGAAACAGATAATGACATGGATAAACGAATAAAGAGCTAAAAGAGTTTTAAACAAACACAGCGCCTACACACAGTGTTATTGCTAACGGAGACAGCCACCGTTGGAAATGTAAGGAGCGGGTGTTGAACCTGACTGTGCACGTTGCCATGGCGATTACAATGATGCGATATTTATAAGCACCACTATTTTAGCCAGAGATGAGAGGAAGTCCAAAGAGCGCCTATATAGTCCATTTCATACAGCTAACTTCGCTCCTTGGTTTCTGTGCATTTTCTCTTTGTTGTTCTTTTGTAACTCTTATTTTGCTTTTATTTTCCTCTTGATTTTTTTCCTTCTCTTGCATTTTTCTCTTTTTTTTTTTCTTTCTTTTTTTTTTTTTTTTTAAAGTTAATAGTTTTTTTTCTTCTGCCGAGGTGGTATATCGCAAGAACTATTGATATGAGTTTTATCTTTAGGAAACAAACCTGTGGATACAGTGATGTACGTGTAAAAAGTAAAACAAAAAAAATATATAATGATTTCTGTCACTATCATGTTGTCCTTAGCCTCAAATGTTGCCTTCAAATATGTGTTTAGATCTTTTTGTTTAGGTTTTTTTTTTTTTTCTTTCATTCAGGAAAATCCAACTAGTTAAAAATTACCAAAAAAAAAACCCAACAAAAAAGGACAGAAAACAATCCACTGCTCACGCCAGGTTTCTTTGTCTTGTTTACAGGTATGTTTGTACAGTGGGCGGGGTTTCAAAAAAAGGGGGGCACTGTTGAAAGGGGACATGGCAAATTAATGCTTCACCAATGAGACTTGTGGAAGAGTGTGATGTCATAACGTAGCCTCACACCTCACCTGTGTGACATCACCTCTCATTGGCTGAGCTTTAGAGTGAACAGTCCGATCCCTTGTCACAGAATCTCCTATATTTTAAAGAATTTGGGTTTTTAATACTAAACAAATGGAACACGTGTCATCAGTCCAGTTACTGTAAATTTCCACTGTATGGGACTCCGCCCTCTTGCTTGCTAATGCATCTGGTAAACTGAGGATATGAAAACCATATTGGATCCATTCAAAAAAAAAAAGAAAAGAAAAAAAAAAGATCTTGCCTGTTAGTGACTGTTTCACCTTTGTAATTCTTGGTTTGACCTGTTTTCTGTCTGCGTTCCAGTGGGGGTTAACTGTAGTGAATGTTGGGGGTGGGGACCTTGTGAGAATGAGGAGGGAACAAAAGGGAACATTAGGGGAGGAAAAAAAAAAAACATGTACCAAGTGCAATCATTACGATGCATTCATAAAGCATTCATAAGACCTGGATAAACTGCAGCCCCGTAGTGACTTGCAGTCTCCTTCCCAGCATCAGCGTCTATTCTGCGTTAGAGACTGAATATGATGTACAGTTTTTGTGCATAATGAATGCTTTACGCATGTGTTCTGGGGTTTCACTCAGTATAAAATGTGACAAACGCAACAGCGATGGTACAGTGTCTCCTGCCGATCCTGTGACCGAATGCCTGGTTGTAGTTTTGTTCATAAGAAAAAAGAGAAAAAACAACAGTACAATGAAACATCTCATTGATGTTAACCATGGCCTGAAAGAGAGAGAACCACAGTATTTGAAATGCAACATCTGCTTAATAGAAGGGTGGGAGGGAAGGGGAGGGGGGACGGGGGGGGACGGGTGGCCAAATGTAAACTTAAAAGCCTTAATTAAAGTGGTGCAATTTTGTATAACCGAGCATCTGTAGTTCAATAAATTGGATTGCCATGCAAGGGCTCGCAAGAAGCCAGTTTTGCCACTTGGATGTTTGTGTATTGTTTCAGAGTTCTTCTGTCAATAAAAATCAGTTTAACATTTGCTCTACACCCTTGTATTAAGATTTGGTTAAAGAGGGATTTAAAAACAAATCCTGCGTCATTCATCTGGAATGGTAAAATGTGCCCATCCGGAGAAACTTGGAGCCTGTTTACACTCGGTCACTTCATGTGATTAGCATCTGGATGATGAGAATTTTAGCCACATGCATTTACACCTGGTAATCAAATGCTGGTTAGTAGAAATTTGATTGCGGGAATGTGTTGTTGAATGTGTCTTGGAGAAATGAACGTGTAGGCCTCAAATGTATCTGAGACCACCTCCTAACGCTAATCTGAATCCACTTTTAATGCAGTTAAAGGGCATTTGCACACAAGTCTTATCCAGGTAAAATCATGGTACTCAAGATGCATGAAGTGACCAGGTGCAAACAGAGGCTTGGAGTAAGTATCGATTACAGTGGTGGTGATGGACACCAGACGTCTGAAGTGTATAAGGCGCCTAAAAGCTACCTTGCTAAAAGCCATTACATGACACGCTTATGAGCAGCTCCGAACGTAAAGACGCTTTACACATGTTGCGTGGTCATATGTGTCCCTGAAGGTGGTTTGATTGGCTTTCTCAGAGTTGTTATATACACCTGTTGCCACGCTGTGCCATAGAATAAGAGACCAGAGACTCCAAAATGCAGCCGGAGAAGAGGTTTTATTTTTCACTTCTGTGCAGTTGAGGCCACGTCTTGCCACAAGCCCACCCCGCAATATAACCAATCCCCAGCTCTACATGCTTCACTTTGCTGACAGCAACTTAGAACAGCCTAACAGTCAACACGATGTAGCTGTGCCCTTCACTTGTGATCGGATCACCCAGAATACATGTGTACATGTGTCACAGAATACATAATGCCAACTGTGAACAGGCTCATGTAGGTTCACTGGTTTATTTGGATAGTAAATGAAATGGTCAGTAAGGTTCTCTGGAGTGAACCATTTCACAACAAAGCACTCTGAATTACATTAAAAAAAATTTTTAAAAAAAGTTCTCAGCCATTAAATTATGCAGAGATCTCAAAAATTGGGTGGCATTGCCCTTTAATGTACACAAGTGGAAATGTCTTAAGAGCCGGACGACAGAATATATTTGTACAATGCCGCTACACAGTAAATGACCTCTCCATAACAATCACTGAGGTGGACTGTTATGCACATAAACAAATTCATCATATTTCACATATGCCCGACATTAGGGAAGAATATGTTGGATAATTGAGTAATTTTAATACAACTCTCGCTACTGACATGTCAGTGAGTGTTGCACTGGCACGGGTGGATTAGACACTCTTACCTAGATGGTCCACCTTGTAAAGTCATCATGTAGTTCCTCAGTCTAACAGTGGTCATTTTCTGCATGACAGCAGAGAAAAAGATGGGCCACAGTCAACAATTAAAGGGTTTTGTTCCAAAGTGGACTATACACCATCTACACCATATCTTCATACAAGAAATATCAATACTAATGTTATTAAAACCTTAATTCAAGAAATCTCAGCTGAAAAATGTCCTATAGAAATGTATATACAACATATAGCAATGAAATGCTGCAGGTTACTGAACTGTGAAGTACACTTCTACAGTAGGCAGCACTTAAAATGGACAGTGATTGTAGATCATTGGTGACCAACCCTACTCCTGCCTTTCACCTCCAACCCAGATCAAGCACACCTCACTGAGATAAATCAATACTGGGTAGTCTGCAGGAATGTAGATCTCCAAGGGCAAGGCTGGTGATCACAACTGTAGAAACATGGTACATGTATCTTGTCAGTGGTCAGCGGACATCCTCCTAGAAATCTACCTTCCTAAGTTTCACCTCCAGCCCAGATCTGGCATACCTCATTCAGTTAATCAAGGACTTCTGCAGAAAGGTGGATCTCCAGGAGCAGCGCTGGTTTGATGACTGTAGCAACATGGCAGCGGTACCTAATAAAGTGGTGAGTGTTTGTAGATCAGTGCTCACCAGATATCCGCCTAGAGATCTACCTTCCTTAAAGTTTCACTCCCTAGCCCAGATCTAGCACACCTCATTCGGTTAATGGAAGACTTCTGATAAGAGATCAGGTGGAGAGTCTGCAGAAAGGTAAATCTCCAGGAGCAGGGCTGGTGACCCCAGCTGTACCTAATAAAATGGCTAGTGTTTGTAGACCAGTGGTCACCATTCATCCTCCTTTATATCTACCTTCCTGTAAGTTTCACCGGTAACCCAGATCTTATTCAGGTAATGGAGGACTTCTGAAGGCACTGATCAGATCAGGTGCAGACTTTGCAGGAAGATGGATCTCCAGGAGCAGGGCTGCTGACCTCTGCTGTAGGAACTGGGTAGATGTTCCTAACGAAATGGCTATGAAGGTAAAGACGCTCCAGTACAGTAGATGGCAGTATATCTGTTTTACTACACACATAGAGGAAGAGAGTGAAACGCATAAGCCAAACAGGAATGGAGCACGTCTGAAGCGGCGTGGTCTGACCGGCTGCCTGCTGAATACTCCAAACAGAAAGTGGTCTTTATTTAAGGACCACCATTTCCAGACTTAATCGAACCCTGGTAGAATAAAAGTCCTGGTGAGACCACTCATCTCCAGAGTCGCCCTGATGTGGGCTGCATGTGCGCTGAACTTGAGCTGACCTGTGTCACATTTACTCAGGGACTGTTTAACCGTGTTGGCCGTCATGAGTTTGATCGGTGTCATCCGCCGGACAGCTGCAGCCCGCTCCCTATGCAGGAAGGCAACGATCTCCCACTGCAGAAGACTGTCCGGACCGGAACAAAGCCAGGCTCCCTCTGACAGTACCAAGGAACCGAGAGAGGAGTTCGTGGAAGAAGAGAGACGGAGAAAGAGGAGAGCCCCCAAGAACGTGTCCGTCTTCCTGTTCCCCGGGCAAGGCAGCCAGTTTGTCGGCATGGGCAGAGGTCTACTGAAGTACGGCCGAGTAAAGGAAATGTTCACTGTGGCCCAGAAGGTGCTGGGCTATGATCTGCTGGACCTGTGTTTGAACGGACCCGAGGAGGACCTGATGAAGACCGTCCACTGCCAGCCTGCAGTGTTTGTCGCGTCGCTGGCTGCTGTGGAGAGACTGAACCATGAGAATCCTGATGTAAGTGTTAAAAGAGGCAGCCCTGGTAAAGGGACAGTCCGCCCTAATATTGAGTTAACCTTTACCCCAGTTGTAAGAGATCCTGTGTCAGGTTCATAACAATCTGACATAGCATCCTTAGGTTGTTCTGTGAACTGTGAATTTGCAAGCCCAGGTTAAAGGAGCAATATGTAATATTCCAAAATTACAAAAATACTAAAGTTAGCATCCTAACCAGCTAGCCCCAGTCTTACAACAATTTCTTTAAGAGGCAATGCTCGATCACTGTGTTGTTGTGTCTGGCATCAATCAACATGAGCAGATTAAGATGAAGCATACCTGCTCTTGACAAAAACAAACAAACAAACAAACAAATGTCAGAAATACAAGAAAATAGAGTTAACGTTGCTGTTCCTTTCCATGGCTGGAGACAAATCTTGGTGAATGAAGGGATGAAGTTGGATGTTGAATTCGTAAAAATTCTTTAGACTGTATGTAAAGGAAAGGATTGATTGATTGAGAGAGGAAGTAGTGTTATGTGGAGTTTGAATTGGACAGACTGCATCATCTTACATATTGCTCCTTTAAAGGGGAATTCCATACATTTCCATACAACTGTTTTTGTAATTAAATCACTGGGATGTTAACATGGTCATTTGGAATTATGTGATTTGACATGCTCTATTCTAAACTAACATGCCCAGTCAAAATGACTTATGATGGTGGTCATGGGAATCTTATGCCCTCAGGGTTTTTGATGAAAATTTGGAAGGAATGATATTAAAATATGTTTATAACATTAGTAACAGTGTTCATATTATATTTGATATCATTTAACCTTCCCAGGCAATAGAGAACTGTGTTGCTACTGCTGGCTTCAGTGTTGGGGAGTTTGCCGCTCTGGTGTTCTCCGGTGCCATGGACTTTGCTGAAGGTGAAATAAGACCACTTGCTTTTACGTGTTCTTCATGCTGAGTAAATGTGTTTTGTTTGTCGTGTTTGTGACATTATTCTAATGATGGGCTTAATCTGGGCTCTTAGCTCTTTTTGCAGTGAAAGTTAGGGCAGAGGCCATGCAGAAAGCCTCGGATCAAACCCGAAGTGGAATGCTGTCTGTGATCGGCAGACCATTAGCCAACTACAAACACGCCTGCCTTCAGGCTAGAGAGCACTGCCTGTCTCTGGGGATCCGGAATCCTGTCTGCTCTATTGCAAACTACCTTTTCCCAGATGGGAGGGTCATCGCTGGACATCAGGAGGTAAGGGCCGGTCTTCACTATCCAGAACACAAGAACACGTGGTCATTAGGGTTTTTAGGACTGTTTCAAAAAATTGCAATAGTATAGTAATTATAATAATAATGGTAATAATAATAATAGCTGCATAATGTTGCTGAGCCTCAACCAGACCGACTGAAGTAACTTCAGATCATATCACTGTCCCCAGAGGCTTGTACAGAAGGCACTATGCATGATGGATGTAGCACTTAATGTGCTTCCCTCCTTACTCTGATGTAATTACATTCTAATTCTGGAAAAGGCTAAATCTGGACTCATCAGACCATATGACCTTTGTCCACTGTTTAGTTTTTGTAGTGCAGCCACACAACTGTTTATTCCTACTTAACTACACTTTCTATGTTCTCCACTCCACTATGTACTTCACTCCAGGCACTGGACTTCCTCCAGAAGAACTCTCGTCAACTTCACTTTGCACGGACGCGACAACTGCCCGTAAGCGGGGCCTTCCACACGGATCTGATGGAGCCAGCCGTGGAGCCTTTCAGAGACGTGCTGCGGCAGCTGGAGGTGCGGCGGCCCGACATTGCCGTCCACTCCAATGTGGACGGAAAGCGCTATATGAACGATAAGCACTTGCGACGGCAGCTTGCAAAGCAGCTGGTATCGCCAGTGAAGTGGGAACAGACACTGCACGAGATCTATGAAAGGACTCAGGGTCAGGAGTTCCCCCACACGTATGAGGTGGGACCAGGGAGACAACTGGGGGCAACTTTGCAGAAATGCAACATGAAAGCATTTAGGAACTATACCCATATCGATGTTGCCCTGCCACAAGAAGGATGAAAGGCTTGTGTTGAACATGACTGTGCTTCACATTAGATGGAATCCCGCTCTTTATCCCGACACAGAAGTCAGTTGAGTGTCTTCAATGTTCTGTTACAAAGTCAGTCAGTTTGACTGTTCCACCAATCTGCATACTTGTTAAAGCTGAACTATACGTTTATGACACAAGAATAAATTCAAATGTAACAGGCAAAACATTGGCAATAACAGGAAAATCTTTTTTATGTTTGAGGCTGTAATGTAAAATGTACCCGAGTATGTGTAAATATTACAGGGTTTTCCCCCATTTTCAGCTTTCTAAAGCAGTTGCAGCTGTAAGAAGTTTTAAACTCCACTTAGAGGGATCATCTAATACAGTGGTCACCAGCCCAGCCCAAAATGAGCAGTTATTCAATAACCATAGTCATTTATACATGGTTTCAGTTGTCTTTTGGGCAGGTGGGAAATAAACATTAATTAAAACTAGCATTGTAAATTCAGGTTCTTTATTTTTGTGGCAGTTGCAGTGGAAAAACTCCTTTATAAAGCTCATGCCTCTGTACTAAGCCCTGCAGTGAAATGTGTGGCTGATCCAAGTTCATTATTATATAATACGCTGATATATAACCTACTAATCACACACAAATGTAAGAAATGTATTGTGCTAAAAGGGACGGTTTATTAAAAAAATAGTTTTCATCCTGGTTAAATTAAATTAGTTGCATCAGTGCTGCGCTACCTGCGTTATCCAGCTGGAGGAAGTTCTTCGCTGTTGTGCTGTAGTCCTGATTTGTCCTATAATAATGAATATATGATGGCCTAACTAATTCTGAGTCACCAGATTTGTCCTCTCAGGATGGGGTCAGAATCACCCCCCACATAACAAATAATAATAAATGATGTGACCTGCAATTACACATTTCCAAATCCCCTACTCTTACTTCAGGATTATAGGGCTTTAGGATATTAATAGCATTTTGATGTTTAATACATTATTCTAATAGCTTGAGACCTTGCATAACAATAACGCCTTGGCCTGAGATGCTGAAGTAGTGGTGTGTGTGGGGAATTGTGCAGCAAAGTATAACACTAATAAAACATTTCATTTTTTTTTTTTACCAGTATTTTACCATCAACATCAAAACTCAGAAGACCTGTTTCAGGTTTACTCATCATTTCAGATGAGATATAAAATCGCTATTTTTGTTGTAGACATTGGAAACGCTGATTCCTATCACAACCATTTTAAAGAAATTTGAGTTTATTATTATCTTTCCCCACAGTGAACAGTGTACATTAGATCAGTCTGACAGTCTGTTTACATCTCAGTGACTAAAATAATGAAAAACTAACAAAGGCAAATTTACTTTAGAATAAAAGTGAAGACATCAAAGACTATAAAACAGTACTTCTGGAATTATACAGTCCACCTTAAAAATCTCCGAAACAGGAGGATAAAACAGCTTTCTTAACCTGCAGTGAATACAACAAGGTCTTTTTCTAAGAAGTTTTGGACCATTGGTCTGTCCATCCTGAATATTCACCCACCTAAAACAGTAACTAGAGCTTTTAAACTACAGAAAAAGAGCAGCACAGCTAATTATATACTAGTATTTGAGTATAAGAGTATATGTGGTATGTCATGTCTTGTTTGGCAAGTTTAGATTCCAACCTTCCTGTATTAGCTGGAAAATTTTATCCAACAGATCACTAAGTACGAATGTAAGTCGCTCTGGATAAGAGCGTCTGCTAAATGCCTTGAATGTAAATGTGTAGATATCTCATCAGCTGGGGCTGTTAAGTGTAAGCCTGTAGATCCTTCAAGATAACCAACAATATCCATTTAGTTGGGTGTGTCTAAACTTTTGACTGGTAGTGTATATGGCTTATGAAAATGCTGTCAAATCCCCTGTAGTAACGTTTCACCATGCTACAGTAGAGTAGTTGTTGATAACGACACAATATTTAGTTAAGTTGATCAAATCATAATCCTTAACACTTAAACTATTTTTGAATCTTTCATGCACAAATAGGATGAGTATGATTTGAAAATATTAATGCTCTCTAAATGTACATTTGTTGATCCAAACTTATTGTGCAGTAGAATTTCTCATTCGGTTTAATAAAATTCCTGCCAGCAGTCTGTAGAGTTTGCCCAACCTGGCAACAGTTTCTATGAGAGAATGTGTTCATGGGCGGAGCATAGACAGGTCAGTTGGTAGGTTTGGGTGTGTTTGGTGGTAGAGGGTTGAATTACAAATCTGTTTTCATTGATTGGACAATGTTGGACATGTTTGGCTAATACAAAGTTTACAATGAGTGTATACTGTAAACAGATTAAGTAGAGGCGTGTGCAAATCTTGACCTTCCCACAATCATAATATTGTTAGACAATGTTTAAATTATGATAAATATGTGGCAGTATGGTGGTGCAGTGGCAAGACAGGCCTTGGATTGCATCCAGTGTCTGTGTGGGTTTCCTCCCACAGTCCAAAGACATGCAGTCAGGCAAACTGGAAACACTAAATTGCACCTTAGGTGTGAATGTGTATGCCTGTGTGCCCCATGATGGCCTAACAGCCTGTCCAGGGAGTTTCCCTTAGACTCCAGCAGCCCATGATCCAGATGGATTAGCAATATTTAGGATGTACGAATGTGACATAGGCAAAAAAACTGAACAAACTGTACACAAAAATTGAAAGCAAAGATATTTTTATTTATTGTTTACTTGGAAAAAATGGAACTGAAAGTCCAGCTTCCTTAGGTAGTGCAGAAATGCCTTTAGAGGAAGAAATACGAGAACAAACACGGCCCAATTAACCAGCAACAGACCCTACTGTAAACCAACATCAGCTTCAAACAACTTACAAAAACGTTTCTGTGAACCAGCACTTCGGTTACAATCAGTTAGAAAAGAATCATAAAAAATTATATTTTAAAAAAGCAAACACAATTTCCACTGAGCCCAAGACCTGCTCTTGGCTCCTTTCTAGGTGATTCTTAACTCTCAGAGATTTTCCATGTTACAAAGGCAGCTGCAGCAGCCAGCAGGACAGCAGAAACCAGAAAACATTTGGTCCCAGAGCGTTCAGGAAAGTGTAAGACCTGTATAAACAGAACACAGATTTCAAGTTCAGAACTGACTGCTAAGTTAAAGACTGTGAGTTAAAGCCACAGCCATGGCACCCGCCACGTGAGCTTCAGCAACATCTCTGACATACTGCACATTATTATGATGAATAATAAAGAAATATTTAGTTATTGTTTTAATAATTACTAATATATATATTTATATACATACGCAAATATATATTTTTCCAATAATTAATAAATGCTCTGTTCTATGTAATTAACTGTAATTATGTGACTCCTTGAAAATATTTTTTTCCATTTAGAATCAGTGTGTTTTGATTATAGCTGTGTTTAGGAGAGACGTCGATGTAACAAAAGCTGTATTTCAACTTTGGCTTAAATTCCAGTGGTCCAGTTGGGGTAGTCAATATGGCAAAAGTATAATAACTGTCACGATGCTGTGACACATTGGCTAACAACCATACTATTAAAAACTGAAACCACAAAGATTTTATTCAGTATACATACTAAATGTGTTGCGCTAAATACAGCCTGACAACATGACAAATCTTACTGTCTCTATAATGACACATGCAGTTGGTCAGTGTTCAAGTAAGGACGATATACACAATATGTTCAATGAAAGCTATTGCCATATTGCCCTATATGTATGCCAGTATATTTATTTATTAATTTAAAAAAATTGTTAAATTTTTATTTTTGTTTAATTTTATTTTTTTATTTAAACATTTCTAATTCAAGTTTTCACTAATTTCATGTTAGTTGTGTAAAGCATTCTATTTATCCATCTATCCATCTGCAAACTTTATGAAGCATTAAAATGTTTTTTTTATTATTTGGATGGAAACATGAGATGGTAATGGTTACTTTCTCTTACCCAGCGGATCCACTTCATAGCCGTCTGGCAGGCTTGAGTGTGCAGCTGTGGAACCACCCAGGATGCGTTCAGCGTTGGCATGATCTTAGACCACCAGAGCCTGCCAACGATCCTCCTGTTACATGTTTTAATATGTATTTAAGCCTTGGCATGTATAGAGGTGCTCTCACTTTCTGTCTCCATAAGTAAACAACAGCTACAGAACAGGCCAAGCAACTAAAAGCAGTATTGACAAAAATAAGTACGAACACTTTATTTAAAGTACCAGTAAAGTAATGTGTTTATTAACAAACAACTAAAGGTGTGTATAGCAGTAGCTCCTGGTTGGTTCTTCATTTGTTTTGCTTGAGGTGATTTTCCTGCAGAGTTTTATTGCAGCAGTAATCAGACCACCTGTTTCACACGCTCAGGAGCTCCTGAAGCCTTGATCATGTGTGTCTCAATAAGGATTTTAAGGACTGAAAAACTGGTCATTGTGAGGGACTGTATTTGGCCAAGAGTGAAGAGATTTTGTATATAGTATGTAATAAGAGTACTGGAATATCATTATTTGGTTAAACAACATGGCATAAAAAAATCTGCTGCGTTGGTTACTGGCCTTTCACTTCATTAGGGGTCCAAGCATTTAAAGCACCCCATTGTTTCGGTTGGGGGTTTTCTTCTTCTTTCTTATAGGTCACTTCCAGAAATTTGGTCTATAGCACAAGTATTTAAATCTGGACCTTCAGTTTTGCAATCACTGGTAGTGAATTAAATGGCTGGCCTGACCTTGCAATGATTACATAACCCAGGATCCAAGGTCCAGAATTAAAGGCCTAGTGTACATTTTCATGAGGCAGCACACTATTTGAAAAGGTACTTGCCTATTTATAGCTCTCAGGTTCAGCACAGTAGCATATTCCTGCCAGCGCTGATGTCGCGGCCACTGGTTGGGGAGTTTCTCGCTCCACCTGCTGTTCAGTTCATCCCCGATCTGAGCCAGCTGTTGGCCGATGCGCCGAGTGCTACTGTGACAACACCAAAGCTTGTTATTAGTGATACACTGAAGTGAAATGCTTAGCCAAAAGTGAAACCCAAATTGAAGCTACACTCTGCATCGTAAACCAAAACAGAGAAGAAAGTCATAAAAGATAATAAATAATAAAACAAAAATGAGTTTTTATTTGTCCACATCTTTTTCCAGCTTGTGCTTTCGGTTTTATTTAGTATGGGCCATGGAATACAACATTCGCAACAACAGAATGAATGTCAATTTTCTTTTGGACAAAATTGCCAATTTGTGTGGAAATGTTGAATTGTTTGAGTTACCAAGCATCCCTATTAATAATTATTAAATATGTATTTTTTAAACACGGCTAAAATATTTATTACTTTATAATGGAACATATTACCATGTTGGTAATGTTAATAAATAATGAGCATTGTCTTTATGGGTCAGAGAGGTCATTCCATTCCTCATGTTCGTACCTCATGTTGACATCAGACGGCGTCTGATTTTCCACCTCGCTAGGTCCAGCCTGGGGGGAAATGGCACGGTTTGCTTCGTGTGCTTGTTCCACCATTTTGTAATCTGAGTTGAAAAACAACGTTGTTTGTTCTTAAACATGACACAGCGGTATACATAGTATATGTCTTGCAAATCCGTCATCCGTCCCTTTATCTATCTAATAGCTTTTTTGTGTATTTTGTGTAAATAGATTATCTCATTAGGAGCCTTGTCGGGTTGTACTGTGCCCTTTGTGGTTGCCTTTTTTTTTTTTATAGCTTTCAACGAACTAGTGCCGCCATGTAAACAAAAGGTCATGTGACTTAGGAGCACACTGGGTGTGTTTGTGTAAGTTCCACTTGGAGTGTGAAAAGATGAGCTCATCCAGTTTTATATGTGCCACTTATATTATCACTTCCCTTTTTCACATACATCTGAACACTGCGGCATATCATACATAGGATCGGCCACTTTTAGTATTCATACACATAAAGGTATTCGTACATATAAAACTAATGTTAAGCTGTTACATATACAGGCAGTGTCATTAGACTGAAGACTGCAGTGCATGTCAGCCCTTTGTTCATGTGAGTCTTGTGAGGGGGTTTGATGCAAATCGCCATTCAAATCAGCCAAACTGCTCTGACTTCATCAAACGAAACAAACGCATGGCAAATGACAAAATGGCTATTCTTTTCTAAACGAAACGGCATCAAACTGAAAATGGACACCTGTTATCTTGCATATTGTTATTTACAGTAGTATTTGTTTTGAATTTGCATAGCGACTGGATCAAATGATCAAAGATCATTTTCAGACACCACTAGATGTTTACCGAATAACTTTAGCACATGAAAAGTACATGAAAAGTCCTAATAACATCGATCAAGATATTTAATAAAGAGAAAGGCTGCTTAAAATCTAGCAGCAGCCATGGTTGTGGTCTGACTTGTCTGACAAAGGACAGGTGCGTTCAGGATTCAGGAGAGAAAAACCCCAGCTTACCTGAGTTGTAGATTAAATTGGACGCCGCCCTGTAAAGCAAACATTGCCATTAATCATTGAGGAAAAAACATATGACTATTATTATAGGTTTTTTGTCCCAAAAAAGCAAAAGTATATCAGTAAAGCCACTTACAGCAGCGTCCTTTAATCGCTTTTGGTTACAGGTGTGTGCCTCAGGAGGGATTAAGCCACGCCCTTGGTTTTTTATCCAGGAAGAAAGCTTGCTGCCATATGCCGGAGATCCACTAGAGGACACCAACGTATTTGTACTCCTTTGTTCTCAGGTTTTACTGCAGGGATAAACAAACATGCACACTTTTCCACACCTGTTCTACAGTCAGATTAAATAGGAATTTCTACGAAACACAGCGGCCATTTAAAGTCATTGACAGTGGTCTGCTTTCCAGTGTTTACAATGACTTTACTATCCAAAACCATCCATGTTGTTTTCTTTGGGAACTAGTTTGCCTTATAACGCCTTGCATGTACCTTTCTGCCACCGAACGGATATTTAAATAATATGTTTTGGAGCAATCTCTTATCTTAAAACTATCACAAGCCAATTACTCAGGCATCAGGAAGTGTATAACACTTTCATTTAATAACTGAACTCTGCAGACTTCCGGTTCCTATCACCACCACTGTTGACAAGTCTGACTCACTGAGTTTCTCCAGAAAGGAGCACTTCACTTCAAACCACTTTGAATGAGTTTTGTTTACATCTTAACCGTTTCATTATGCAGACACTTCAGGAGAATCAGTGGAGCTCCCCTTTAAGACACAAGAGCCCCAAGTATGTAACCCTTTGTATCATAAAGCTCTGTGAACTGTAAAAGTACTGATTTCTGGGCGTAAGCTGGTTTAATCCTGTCAGGTGATGCGTTAGTATTGGTCACCGCTATGGCCATGCCAGGTGACCAGCATACCAGCATCCAAAACACAACATATGCTGGTTTTGGATCTTTGATTATCAGTTTGCATTACAAGTAACATCACCGTTTTTCCTTTGCAAACTAAGAAATAATATTTTCTTTATAAAACTGACCGCAGTCAGGTCTAGGTCTTTAAAAACTTGATTATTTTATTGATTATATTGATTTAACATAGACATTGATAATACATGATTATAGCTAAGTCACTCTGTGTATGTGTTTTCTCTTGGGGAACTGGCCTTTCAAGGCCATGGCAGCACATGTACACACACACAGAGTCACGTAAAAGTGACACTGTGTAATTTAATTACTATTGTGATTAAACCATCTATTATTTTAAGAAATCTGAGAAATATTTCTCATTAATTACCATTAGAATCCTCAACAACCACTAAAAGACTGAGCATTGTTTATATTATATTGATTATGTTATCATTTGCAGGTATTATGTGGGTGGTGTATCATTCTCAGTGCGAGTGGATCAGACACAGCAGGGCTGCTGGAGTTTACACATCAGTGTCACTGCTGGACTGAGAATAGTCAACCAAAACTATTCAGCCAACAGCTTCCTGTGGGAAGCATCCTGTGACCACTGATGAAGGACTAGAGAATGACCAAACCAATTGTGTGGCAGCAGATGGGCTATAGTCTCTGAATACAGCAAGGTAGGATTGTCTTATAGAGTAGACACAGTGTTTAAACACTCCAGCAGCACTGCTGAGCCCGATCCACTCACACCAGCACAGCATGTATGTATGTAGTTGTGTACTGTGTTTGTGTATTGTATGTATGTATGTATGTATGTATGCGCATTGTGTATGTATATATTGTGTGTGTTTGTTTGTGTACAGTATGTGTGTGCATGTGTGTACAGTATGTGTGTGTTTTGTTTGTGTACAGTATATGTGTGTGTGTTCGTGTACTGTATGTGTGTGTTTATTTGTGTATAGTGTGTGTATTTGTGTACAATGTATGTGTGTTTCTGTGTGTATAATGTGTGTGTGTTTATTTGTGTACTGTATGTGTGTTTATTTGTGTATAGTGGGTGTGTGTTTATTTGTGTACTGTATGTGTGTTTATTTGTGTATAGTGTGTGTGTGTTTATTTGTGTACTGTATGTGTGTTTATTTGTGTATAGTGTGTGTGTGTTTATTTGTGTACTGTATGTGTGTTTATTTGTGTATAGTGTGTGTGTTTATTTGTGTACTGTATGTGTGTTTATTTGTGTATAGTGTGTGTAATTGTGTACAATGTATGTGTGTTTCTGTGTGTATAATGTGTGTGTGTTTATTTGTGTACTGTATGTGTGTGTTTATTTGTGTACAATGTGTGTGTGTGTGTGTGTGTGTGTGTGTGTGTGTGTGTGTGTGTGTGTGTGTGTGTGTGTGTGTGTGTGTGTGTGCGCGCGTGCGTGTGTGTGTGTGCGTGTAGCTGCTGAGCGTGTACCGCCTCACACACAGCAGCAGGTCTGCTGGTCTCTATAGTAACGTTCCCAAACTGTTAGCCTGTGAGCTAACGCAGCTCTCAGCTCTAAGATGGAGCCTTTACCAGCTTCATATTATGGGAAGTTAGATAAATCTAACCCGGTTATATCTGCTTTTCAGAGGGATTTAAAAGAGTTCAAATTACACATGAAGAGAGTCCGAGACTCACCGAACTTCGACCACTCGTCTTATTCCAGAGGGTGAGATAATAACCCGCTAGCCAGTCTGTTTATTACCTTTGGTCAGTTTAAGCTAACAAGCTAGATCCTTCTGACTTTACTCTTAACTGCTTCATTAATGAATGTGATTAACTTTGTGTTTGGCAGATCCATGAAACTGTTTGATATATGGAAAAAATACGAAGCTCGCCTTCCCACTCCTTTTTTCCAGGAACGCCTTCTGCAAACTGCAGATTTCCTTTTTGCTAGTAAAGTAAGTCCGTCCTGTAGTCCTTTTCCCTAGGGTTAGCTTAACTGACACATTTGTTATCTGTCATGAGCTAAAGAAGCCTAAACTAGGCTCTTCCAGGCAGGCAGTGTTTGCACTCTGTGCTAAAGGGGAAGTCCATAAAAATCTCAAAGTTTCTGAATAATTCAGTCCTTGACATGTAAACATAGTCGGAATGGTTTGATGTGGATCACTGTAGATACACTTACAGACTCTGGTTTCTTTACAGTGACACTGGCAGGAACACAACACAAACATAGCAATTGTACACTGTTCAGCCATTACATGACATTGACTATCCCCCTTTCACCCTGTTCAGCAATGGTCAGCACCCCCACAGGATCACAACAGAGCACGTATTATGTGGGTGGTGGATCATTCTCAGCCTTCACTTGATGGTGATGGTGGTGGTGTGTTGGTGTGTGTTGCGCAGGTGTGGGTGGATCAGACACAGCAGTGATGCTGGAGTTATTACACACTGTGTCCACTCTATTAGACATACCATGCTGGTCCAACTTGTAGATGTAAAGTCAGAGAAAACATCCAATTCTGTGCAGTTTGTGTGGTTCTTCTTCTAGTTCTTCCCCAGTGTTCACAGGAAGCTGCCCACAGGACGCTGTCAGGTGGATAGCCTTGGTTGGAGGACTATTCCCAGTCCAGCAGTGACACTGATGTGTTTAAACACCCCAGCAGCACTGCTGTGCCTGATCCACTCACACCAGCACAACACACACAAACAAACCACCAGTGTCTGTCACTACAGCGCCGTGGTGTTCCACTGGGGGTCCTGACCATTGAGGAACAGGGTGAAAGGGTAACAAAGTAAACAGGGAAAAAGATGCACTGCAGTCTGTAATTGTAGAACTACAAAGTGTATCTATATGGTAAGTGAAGCTGATAAAGTGGCGCTTCATGCCAAACCACTCTGAAGGACTTTGTTTACATCACAACCTTTTAGTCATGAAGAATTTTTGAAAAATCTGTGGAGTTCCCCTTTAAGTCTAAAGGTTTTGTGGGCATTTGCCCTAAACAGGCCTTTATTAGGCTATCTTTTAATTGGTTAATGTTTTGTCTCTAGTTTTACAGGCTGGCGCAGTGGCAGGGCTACAGGCGCTATCTGCACCAGTTCTATACTGCTGGCTTGGAGAGCATCAAAGATGTGGAGCAGTTCAAGCAGTCATTCTTTCCAGAGGGCTTTGAAACTGAAGGAGCAAAGCTTATGGTTAGAGATTCATCCTTGGGATCATATGAATGATGCCTAATTTGAACCTGGATTTATAAATGCTAGTCAGTATTTTGCACAAAAATAAAAAATAGGTGGCAGAAACTTTTTGTGTAAACGTTTTGAAACCATGGAGGACAAAGAATGTATTGACTCTGAAATTAGCATGTCTCTGATCTTACGAAATGACTCAAATGTGTATATCATGGTGAATAAATAGATTTTTACAGCCCGATCTGGAAGCATGGCAGAACTAATTGATAGAATAAGGATGGGCAATACGCTATTATATGCAATACAATATATGCTAGATGCATATATGCAGTATGCTTTAGCATAGGATGAATATCATCAGTAATTAAATGTAAACAAATTGCATATTTCACTACACGTTTCATAATAGCTGGATAATGTTTTGGCAGGTTTGCAATTCAATTTTTGAAGTCATGAATAAAAATTCAGTTGTAGGTTTACTACTCTTTTATATGTTTATGTGATACTAGCTAAATATTAAATATTAAGTGTCATGTTATCTTTCTACCATATTGACCGCCTCTAATAGCTGGTGACTGGTAAATTGTGTGTGTGTTAGTTCCGTGCTCTGCAGGGAGAGTGTCTGTGTGCCTTCCACTTGGAGCAGGAGAGGTGCAAGAGTCCTGATCAAAATGGCCTGCAGAAGCTGCTTGATATATTGACATTTCTGCGCATCATGATGCAAGCCATTCTACCTCATGAGAGCTTGTGCTGGTTACTGTATAACGGTATTTCATTTTAACCATACTTCCCTTTGTCTTAAAATGATAGAAAATGATAGTTAGAAATGAATCGAAAGCATTTTCTGTATCTCCTCAGGCTCTTTGCACGTATACAACATATGCAGGTTCCTGATGTCTGTGAACCTGGCCGCAAAGGTACACACGAATACATGTTTTCAGTGACAGCACAGGTCATGCAGGATTGTATTTTGGGTGAAGATGTCCAGCTGCTTTTATCCCCGTGATGTTGTGCTTTTTTCTCAGGCTCTAGAGTTCCTGTTGTGGGCCTGTGTGTGTCTGGAGACATCTATTCCACTGATGTTGCCCAGTTTCTTGCCCTGGAGGGCCACGCTCTACTGTGCTGTGTGTGAATGTTATTATGATGGCCAGGCTGCAGTTCAGGCAGAGGTCAGTTTCATGTCAGAGCTATTGAAGTTCAAAGAGTCTGTCTCTGTGTTTGGAGTAAGAAAGTGGTGATTCTTTATATGTATGGTGGTATGATTCCCCTGTCAAACTCATAAATGAAACTCTAGATGTAAAGAATGTTTGGGGATTAAAGTTTTGAAGCTCAAATTATATTGTTTGCACTTTGATAATTAAAACAGTAGGGTTGCAATATAACCCAAACATTCTTCTTACGATATCTTCATACAAACCATGGAGTTATTATTGATGTTTTGTTATTTACCATTTAAGTTAGCTATACTAATGGTAGTGACTTGGAACTTGCTAGTGGCTACTGTTACCTATACTAGCTATTAGCTGTAACTGCTCCTCTGCTTGATGACGATTATGAAAGATTTGAAAAACTGTCCAGAGTGAAATGTGTAGAACAAACTAACAACTTTGAATTAAAGTTGTCCAGGATGTTATTAATGGGATGTGGGAACTAAAGTTGGCCTGTTTAGCTATTCCCTCTGACAATGTGGTTTCTTGGAAAGGGTGTAAAAAGTGCAGACATCACCTTTACAACCTGGAACAGTAGATTTTTCCACAAAGTCCACAATTTTCATTGCTATTGGTCCATTGTCATATTTGGCGGATGCTATTATTAATCAGTTGAGACTGTTGTGTCACAGTTTCAGATTGCTTGTTTTACAAAGGAGACAACAGTGTTTAAAGTTCATAGTATGTCGGTTCTATGCACTAAACTTTCTCTATGCAGCTGTGCCAATATAAATACTGCTTTCCATTCTAAGGCACCTTTAGGTGAACTAAAGAAAGTAATTCAAGACATACATTGTATGGAGAGATGATGAACAGAACATTTATAAAACATTATTACTGTTACGTTACTTTTAGAATAAGTGATTTTAAAACGTAGGACTTTGGCTCAGTTGTGTTTTTTATCTGACCAGGTGTTTGCTAGACGAGCTCTTGGTAAAATCAGTGAACTGGGGAAGCTGGAAGCGATGAGTGGCTCGGCATCATCAGCTGAGACCCAGCGAGCCTTCAAAGAAGCCACCATTAAAGTATTTGTAAAACTAAGACTTTTACAATTATAACATTTTTATCTCCTGTATTAGTAATTGCACTTGACAGTTTACATTTTATTTTTTGTTAATCGTATGCAACTATTGAAGCATAAACCCAAAATGTCCAAACTGGCTGATGATCTTCCTAACTGTTGAGTCTTAACAGCTCTCATCTAGTTTCTATATACATGCTTTTGCATCAACCCAGCTATTTGACCAGCTTAATTCACTTTTTTGCAGGCTAGGTGTGTAATTGAATTAATCCCAGCTTAATTCAGTTTTCTGCAGGCTAGGTGTGTAATTAAGAAAATTTTCCATTGCTGTGAAAAATAATTCTGCTCATCTTAAACAGTTGAGTTATGGAGTACAAAACGCCATCATTCAGTATCATTCGTCATATAATTTTTAATAGACAAAATATTTTTCTTTAGTCCTTGTTTTATTACTGTTGTGTAGTGTTTTAGTATAATTTTTTACTCTTGTGCTTCTATGTACTGCTTCTGTGTTGACTTCAGCTTGCAGTGATGGTATTCAAACGGTCAGTTTATGAACCAAGGAAGAAACCCAAAGGACTTTTTAGATCTAAACAGAAGAGCAACCAAGTCAAGGAAGGTCACAATGTAAGTGTATTTTAACATCATAGTTGTCCTTCCTATAAACATTATATATTCCTATAACCACTAACTAGTAACAACTCACTCCTCTACCTTCAGATTCCATGGCCTCGGACCTTGACTGAGCGAATCTTAATGGAGCTGTTTGAGGGAAATGCTGCTCAGTTCCTGGCAGTGCTGGAAGCCCTTTGGGACAGTTCCCGCAGACCTTTGCAAACTGGCATTTCTGATGAACCTGGGATCCAGGAAGTTGCACTTGAACTCATATCAGCTGGCATCAGCATAATGTCTGGTACAATTAGTCCCCCTTCTGTAAATAGTATGCATTATGAGCAGTGGACTGTTAAGCACTTGATAAAGCATATATAATAAAAAAATATATAATAAATGGTACAAGTTTTTATTAATACACATACGTTCATGCTCCTATACAGGCATAAACATATCAACATAACTATAAAGACATTTTTGCTTTAGGAAACGGAGGCTCCTCAGATCGAGTTTACAATGACAGCCTGCCTCCCTCTTTAAATGCTGTCACTTCTACTTTCACACTTATGGAGATGGCAACAGCTGGTGAGTCTTTTTTTTCTGTTTTTTTCCTGTTTTTAATAGTTTTTTTGTCGTATTTTATAATGTGTTTTCTTCACAGGCTTGGCCTGTGTTTAATGTTTTATAAATAGGCTGTATATTAACATACTGTGTTATATAACATAGGGGAGAATCAGATCTCAGTGGATGCTGCTGTGAAGTTTGTGAAGCTGCTGTTTAGATATGAACAGTGGGACACGTTTTGCAGCCTTTCGGACAACCTTGTGGCAGTATTGTCTGTAAGTTAACTGGTAAAATAAAACTAAAAGTCATTTCTGTGGACCAAGTGGACATTTTTGCAGTATTCTGTGCATTAAACCCTTTTTCAGCATTCAGTGCTTTCAGCCTTCTCTTGCTTTTTTGGCAGAACCTGGAGGGCCATTCCTCCCGGAAGGCTGAGCTGGAACTCACTCTGCTGGAAGCCTTAGAGTGTTTTTTATCCACTCATAGAGTCCGTTTAGGTCCCAAGGAGCCTGTCATGGCTGAAGCTCTAACTGGTACACATGCTTTATTACTCAAAAAACGAATTGTCCCAGTTTTTACCATTTGATTTGCTTGGTGTCTTTCTTCAAGTTTTGCAATGGAGATATGAGGCCAGTGTAGCTGACAGTTAATGAAAGCATGCCTAAATTGTCCTGCACTTGCCAGCTGTTAAGCAATCTGAAATAGAGTGGTGGTAGCCATCCTGATGTCAAAAGTCAATTTTGTTTGTCCAAGACACTGAACATATCTTCACCATTTTTTAAAAATTTAAATATAACTGTCTATATCATTCTATATTATATATATTCTACATTGTATATTACTTCTCTTTTATTGGTTGTTGTTTCTTCATGGAGCATTTCATACTAAATTTTGTCGTATTCAAGTACAATGACAATAAAAGGATTTTATTCTTATAGTAAAAAATTAGATGTTTGCTAAAGTATCATTTTAGAAAACTGTCTTCCCATGTTATGAGATGATTTTAGGTTTACTGCATGATGGTGCATAACCCATTTTATTTTTAGCTTTACCTTTATCTTTTCTCATTTATAGAAAAAGATAAGAATGTGGGTCAGGTAACCATGACAGATGAGCTCCTGAATCTGGTCCAGACTCTACATTCATGTGTCTGTGAGGCAGCCCAGGTTAGCTGTCTGCCAATTACTCAGCCAGTAGAGTACCTACATCTTGACAATAAAAACGACTGACTGTGCATGTATGCCTGTTTGTTGCTGTGCACAGGACATCCAACCTGATGGGGACATGGTCCTAGATATTGTGCTGTTCCTCTGGCCTAAATGTAAGGCTGTTTTTCAGAGAGTTCAAGCAAGACACTATGACTCAGTACGTTACCTGGGCAAGACAGAGAACCAGGACAAGGTGATTTTACTTAATGTTAGATGTGTGGCTTTTAGCTTAAATACACCATCAATGTCTAGTTTTACCCATCTACTCTAAATACTATAGTATGTTTATATTTAATGCTTTTCATGGGAATTTTAGTGGTGTGTGCATGCTTTATTGGATGTCAGACTGATGTTAATGCTTACTATGTTATGTAGTGGGTTCAGACACTGTTCCTACTTTGTGAGGTGGCTCAAGTCTGCCAGCTGGCAGAAATGTATCCAGTGATGGTGGGTGAGATGACTCTCAGGCTGGCCATGGTTCTTGAGGGCATTGCAGACTCCCCTCCACAGTCTTGCATAAAAACAGGTATACAGCCGCACACTCTTTTTCTTGTTGAACAGATGCACATTACAGCAGCACTATGTAATATTATTTGTTCAAACTGAAAGAAGAAGCATTATCGAGTTTGGAGACAAAATACATTAAAAGATGGTCAAATAATTATTTAGATTTCAGAGAACTGGGACGTGTTTAAGAGTGTCAGGAGTATGTCATACTTCTATAGGTATTTGGGTGACATGCACAGGCTAGAAGGTCCAGCAACAATATAGTAAAAAAGCTATGAAGATGTGGTTACAATGGTAGATAACTCTCTCACATTCTCAGAAGAAACGTCCTGCACCAGGTTTTCTGTGAATAACTCTTTCAACACGTTCTTGTTATGAAATGTGTCTTCTGCACATTTTGTAACATATTTTCACCGAATAGGTCTATAAAATCATCAACTTTTTTTTACCTTATCTAATTCTGTGTTCTGTAAGCGTGCCTAAATCAGTCCATCACAGCAACACATGTGAACTGTGTGGAATTACATGACATGCATTTGTCTCTGTAGCCTCAACTGAAGACAGCAGTCTGCAGTCCACACCTGCAGTAAAACGTTCAACCATACTTTTCATGGTACGCTAATTTAAAACAGTTTATTAAATAACCTGCATGTACTATTTATTTTAATCTATGTAAAATTCTCAATTATGTTTTTTATGTTTTTTATTAGTGTGAACAGTAGTTGGTGATTGTCTGTTTTTACCTCCAGAGGTCCCAGGCTGAGCTTCTGGAGATGACATACGGTGTGTTGGAGAGAGGCCTGGAGTGTCTGTCCAGAGGCAGGGCTGCTTCTCTCCCCTGTAATAGTTCCACCATCTCTGACACTGTGTTCTTGCAGGTAGTACTGTACACAGTCTGCTGAAACTGATCTCAGATTAGATTCACGATTCTACATGCATATAAAGAATGAACAGGTATTGTGTGTACCCATGCTACATGCCTAGGAAAGTAGAAATGATCTGAGGGTGGTGGTTCAACTACATTGTTTTACCATTGACAGCCTTTAGAGTCTATCTGGCTTATAAATTAATTTATCAAAATATCTGCATAATGTAGTGGTGAAGCTGTAAACAAAAGTCATCAGAGTGATTTGATGTGAAATGGTTAATTATAGAAGCCAAATACAGAAAAAAACATTTTAGTTAATATCCAAAATGACCAGACCATTCAGTCTTCTGAATATTATATGCAATGTTAATATTAATAAAGTGGTGATTATGCTAGATAGATAGATTAAAGTATTATTTGAGTACTGTTAATTTCTGTTTTTACCTATTTACCTATTTATCTATTTTATTAATAGATTATAAAATATAAATAAAAAAATATAACTATATTAATTTAAAATCTGCTTACATGTGAGAGAGATTTTAAAGGCATAAAACACCTTGGACATCTCTATCACCAACACTGTTTCTATCACCAGCACTGCTACAGAGCATCTCAGATAAAAATCACTCTGAATGGTTTTGTTTACATGTTAATTGTGTAGAAATATTAAACATTGATGGAATTCCTTTATAAGTGTGAATCATGATCTGTGCAATGCAGCTTTTTTTTTTTTTTTTTTAGAAATTTAGTGTAGCTTCTGGGAGTAGGCAGCCGGAGAGCACAAGCGCTTCATCAATCATCGCTCTCTCTATGGACCTGCATGTAGAACTGCTGGCTTTCCAGCACAGAGTGTTCCTCAAACTCCTAGATACCTTCCCAGGTGAGAGACATTTGGCCAAGTGAAAGACCCCATAGACAAAAAAAGTGATTTATATTTGTGTGTTGTATGTGACTTGGATGCTGCTTTTTCTTCTTCTCAGATGATGAGGATGTTGAGGTTATGAAGAAATCAGTGGTGCAGCCCTCTGAGACACTTTCAAAGAGAGCAAGAGCAGGTAAGATAACATGGTTCTAACTTAGCACCTTTGAAAATGACTGGACAACCTGGAGGCTCCACAAATGTGCAGCATGCATCTGAGCAAAGCCAGAATCCCTTGGTTTGTTTTTAAACAGAGAGCGTGCTGTTGGAGAAGATCAAGAAGAACAAAATCTCCAAAGCTCTGTTCCTGTTGCAGAAGGCCTTACTTTCCCACAAGGAGGATCCTACTACCAGAAGCTCAAAAAAGCTACTTGAAGTTAGTGTTGAAATCATCTCATGAAACAAAGAAAACATAATTTAACTCTAGTAACACACTGAGCGTCCAAACAGTCCTTTATGACACTGTGTCTTGTTCTGTCTTTTCTGCCTTTAGGAGGCTGTGGTGTTAATGGAGAAAGCAGAAGTTGAGGAGAGAAGGCTGGCTGGTGCTTCCTCTACTGCAGGGACAATGTCAGGAGTGGAAGACGGCAGCCCTGTTCCTCCACCTCCTGTCCTGCTCTCGTGCACTAACTGGTCCATGACCTTTACCCCTGCACCATATACTCTAGAGGAGAAGGTGCTTGTCAGGATCTGACTGTGTCACAATTTAGGGCTTTGAACTTTTTACCTGTCATAGTATTATTATTTCAAGCTCTGTCTTTTAATGGTGCAACAAAATAATTAAAACAATTTGGTCCTTAACGTTTCCTGTCATGTGTAATCAGTTAGAGTAAACAAGTATATCAAAGGACATTAAAAAAGTACTTTTGTATCCATTGACTGTGTTCCATAACCACCAACTTTTTGTATTTAACATTTTTGGATTAAAATTGATCAGACATATCAGAAACACTTTACCAAAACTGCCAAGTCTAAAGCTGAAGAACATGTTCTGGTTATATGTTTGTTTTTGTGCAGGTTTGCTGGTACCGTATATATGGTAGAGAAGTGGAAGGTCTTAATTTTAAAGTGCGGATTGGAGACAGTCACCTGCCTGGCACAGGCGATACAGTAAGCCTACTTTATTTACTCTTTATTTTTTTTCCTGAATGTTCAGTTCTAAAGTATTGCCATAGTAAAGTGAAAGGATTTTTGAACATATACACATATTTTACTACATTTTCATTTCCCAGGCTTTATTTGTCCCAGCACACTTTACCTACAATAAGGCATACTGAAAAAAGTGTCATAAACAATAAAAATACAAATAACAAAAGAAATTTAAACTGACATTTGTTGTTTTTTCCTTGACTACATTGTCCCTGTGGATTACACTGCACCTGACTATTGAGTCATGTATGTATATTGTACTGAAAATTGGACTAAGTTCTTGACAGTATACTGAAATTGTTTCAATCAGATTCCTTCTAGAGGTGAACGTCTTTTCTTTATTAATGGACTGGAGCCCAATCAGAAGTACGCCTTTGCTGTTGCTGCCTATGATGCTCAAGGTAATCTAGTCGGGAACGCTATTGGAGAAACCACCAGGCCTCTGCTATCCTCTCTGCATTTGCCTCTGATGTCAACCTGGGCCCACCTGGCTCAAGTAGGTGTATTGGGATCTTTGAAATTGAAAAGTCCCATGTGCTTGGGCAGGTAATGCTTTGATTTACTTTTAAGTTCTGTGTTCCAGGTGGCTTACCAAACAGGCCAACATGTGCTAGCTAAGAAAGCCTGCAGCGAGATTTGGAACCACTTTACCTTGCCCTCAGCATCTCAGGAGCCAGCTGATGAGAAATATCCAGAGAGGCTTGCTCAGACAAGGTTAGGGAAGCATTATATCCATAAACACTGGAACTTTGACATGTACACAGGTTTCTGCTTACCTGAAATAAAAATGATCAGCCCAAATATGTTTGGATGAAGTGGAGTTAGGTAACAGGGGAGGCAGCAAGATAGATGCAGGTTGGAGCTAAACTCTGCAGGAAGTAGATCTTCAGCTGATGCGTTATGCAAACAGTCTTTGGGCATTAAATTCTGATTAACGACATTTAAGTTAATAAGAAAGAGTATTCAGATTATTTCTTTAATAACTTGCCTTGTTTTTGTTTTGTTTTTTTTATTCAGATTAGGATTACATATGTCTTATTTGTTGTCTCTTTATATCCCTTAAGGCTGCGACCCGAGATCCTGAAGCTGTCCTCTCCTCTTATGCAGCAGCTTTTTCTCTTTTCCATATTCATTCAGACAGACATCCATATTCAGGAAAGGGGACTATATTGTGACTCCCTTTGGGATGAAAGCGTCTTGATCTGGGGACAGGTTAGTGATCAAATGAGACATTTATTTAGAATTTATAACATTTTATTTGTGACTTAGTTCATTATTTAAAGCTGCTTACTAAACCTTATGTCTGAGAATGTTGTAGTGGATGTTTTAATGAATTGTAAGTGCTGATGGACAGAATCTTTGTATTGCAACTTTCTCACCACCTCTGCAGGAAGGCAGACTCGCAGAGTGTGAAAGAATGCTGGTGGCCATAGATCTGGCTCTGCATCTCAACGATGCCAGTGCTGCCTTGCAAGCTATAGTGAGCTGCTATGGCCTCCTGGCACCTCTAATCTACTATCAGATCCCTTCAGATCCTGTGATTCAGGTGAGTAGTTTAATAAAAGTGTCTCTTCCTAATTGACCTGAAACTAGATCCTGCAGAGAGATCTTTGTATGCCTCATTTTTGTTCCTCCTAATAATCACTGATTTGGTGCCCTCATGTTCAAGCTTTTGCCAGTGTTTCAAAAAATGTTTCAGCCTTCAAACCATGGCACATTACAATCCTAATTCCTTCTGCTTTCAGGTGTTGTTAAAGTGTTTCATGGTGCTACAGGAAATTCCAGCAGTTCTTAAACAGAAACGGCCAACTGCTACTACTGAATCACTGCACCATATGGTGGCCTGCATCACATACTACATAGCTAAGGTAACATAGTTCATGACCAGCATACAAAAATTCATTCCACTTTTTTCCTGCACCTTTAATGCACCCTTTTTTCATGCAGGGCCTGCGAGTCTTCAGGGAGTATCGCATGGCATCATCAGTGATTGAACAGGGCAAGAAACTCCTACAGGAAATCATTGAAAACCCCCAGCAGCCCCCTAGCAGGTCTGCACGAACAGAGCAGGATGGAGTGAGTGATCTTTTCCAAGCATTTAGTGACTTCAACTTGACTTAAAGAACACACCTAGAGAGTAATACGAAACAGTCACATTACTTTTTGTTTACATTCCAAGTTCCAAGTTACTGATTTTATAGGAGATATTTTTGAATAGCATAGAAGATAATCCACTTGCACATAAAAGATCAATGAAAAAATAAAATAGTAGAGTTCAAAAAGTGATTTCTGTCCATGACTTGGTGGACCAAAACTGTCACCACCGCCATAGGTACAAATTTAAACTTTCCTGTTTGTATCTCACCTTCAATTTTAAGAAGGCAACTGGGTGTGAGAGAATGTGTGGCAATAATGAAGTACTTACTTAGAAAAGCAAAAAGCAAATACAGAAGAACATTTGCAAATAAAAAAAAGCTTATAATAATACTTTTAGAACAATTGACTGACCACCCCAGAATCCAGACCTCTACATCACTGAATGTGTTTGGGATTACTTGAAGGGCAAGAAGCATCAGACTGCATTTTGGAAGTGTGTGGAAACATATCTTTGTACATTTCTTTGAATAAATTAAGTCCCCTGAAAGAAAGGAAGTTATAATAATATGAAAATTAAGAAAAATATTACATTTTATTTAGCTGTTATGACTTCTCTCTAATTTTACATACTTTTTCTCTGATGCTGAAAAGTGTATAGCTTGTATTGAATTGCCACATTTCTGTATACACCATTTATAGTGAATTACAGTGGATTTGAAATGCTTGTGTGTTTCAGGTGGAGAAACTTCAGAAGAAGGGAGCGCTTGCTTATGAGGAGGAGTTGAGTGAGCAGCTGAAGGCTTTGGAGGACAGCGCCTTGAAACACAGAAAAGCGAATGTACTAGGAAATTGTGATGCCACAGTCTCAGGTAGAAAGCAGACTATCAGTGGGAGGGATCATTCTGTCTCTAGGGAGGCAGGCTAGACTATGAATAGAACTCTGGGGCCTTTTTAAAAGGTCTCTAGTTTTTACTCCTAATGTAGACATATCTATGTGAAGACAGTCTTTGAGAAGTAGCTTATAAATGTCTATTTTTGTCATTGTTACGACAGAATGACCCTATGTCATTATATAACAGATATCCTGGGCGAGATTTTACCTAATTTTATGAACATAAACAGTTAATAATACAATAATATCAGACATTTGTCGTGCATCAGTTCTGTAATGTGAGTGTTTTATTTTTAAAGCAACAGGTTCTTATGATCCTGATCTCATTAGCCATGAAGACCCTGCTGTGCTTCATATGGTTATTGGTTGCAGCTCTCTCAGAAGTGCTTTTGAAGAAGGTACAATGGACCACCTGATATACCAGAACGTACACCGTTTTCAGTCACTGTAACTTTATTAGTTACTGTAATGTGTAATTACAGTTTTTTACAATTTTTTTTTACAATTTTTTCTAACTTTGATAGTGATGAAGTTTAAACACAAGTCTTGTTTCATGGAGTTTGCTGTGCTCCTGTTGCAAAAGGCCTTGCAGGAGGATCAAATGGACCTGCTCCCACAGTGGGGACAGGAGATCTTTAGCTGGATAAACAGGTTTGTGTGTTTATGTTTTCATGCAAGTATTTGGCATGAATCGTGGTATTTTTAAGTTACTTGTCTTAAATGTGTGATTTATGACCAGACGAGATGAAGGTTTGATATTCCTGAAGAAGCCTCCACAACAAATAAGGAAAGATCTGAAGAAGTTCACAACATCCGTCATAGAGTACAGCAATAAGGTAAATTAGTTAGGATAGATCAGTTTGCACACTTTGTTTTTCCTGCCCTATACATGCATCCATAACACTTCTGCTGTTGATGTTTTATCAGAAACAGAAGGCCAGCAGTTTGCGAAGTGATAAAAAAAAGAAAGAGCCACAAAAGTTATCTGGACCAGGAGCCCATACTACAGAGAAGTAAGCTTTAAAGTGATAGTTCAACAAATAAAAATATATAGATTCTTTGCTCCCTAGCCCAAATGTGCTTGTTGAACCAAGTCAAATATGAGAGGCTTTGAGACTAATGTTGCTAATAAGTAATGTGAGCTTATACCCTACAAATTAGTACTAGGCAAACTAAATGTCAAATAGGTTTGCTCATGTTGTTCCTGACACTAAATTACATTATATTATCTATAAAAATCAAAAACTGCATACCTCAAATCAGTAAAGACAAAATTAAATTTGACCCTTTTGCTCATTTTATTTTTGAGTTTTCAGACCCTAATGAAGCACCTGGCTCCACTGATCAGGAGGCACCAACAGCGGAGGAGGCTGAGGCAGGTGTGCTCAGAGGAGTGGCCATGGCGTTGCCGCCTCAATCTGACAGTAGCCCAAGCCTATCTGGGTCTGCTGAGAAAGAGCCTGCAGCCCCAAGCTGGAGCACCCCTCCAGCACTGGTAGTGTCACAGGATGCAGTTTTACATATACATTTGTGAAGCTACGTACACCCTGATGCTGGCTTTCTTTCTCATCACTTTTCTCTATCTGTGTTTAAAAACTGCAGTTATAGTAAGATGTCTCCGCTACTGTTCTCTCTGGGACATATTGGAACACTGGTGAAATGGAAGAACATTCCCCTGCAAATGAGTCCACCTGAGCTAAGCCCACCAACCTTCAAAGCGATGCCTCAGCCTAAACGCATGAACAACCTCAAAGATCCCACCCACAAAGTCAAAGAAATCAGTCAGGGTCAGTAAAACTCCCTTTTGTTTTTTATGTAATAGCATTTTGTTCCGACATTTGGACAAATTTGCGTCCCATGAAGCAGATCTGGCTTGTTAAGATTTTCATTAACATGTAAGTATTTGTTTAAAATGCTTTAAAATGTTATATTGCATTACAGGATAAGCACTGCTTATCTACAGCCTGGCATTTACTGAACACGTCCACTGCAATATTGAATTCTTGACCATCAAAGAGTTGAATTGAGAGAGACAAGTTGTCATTTTGACTTGTTTGCGGAAATGTACAGTAGCTCATGTGTCTCATTACCAAATATCATGTAAATATAAGAAGCACCAAACATTGGAGAGGAGACTGCGGAGAATGAAGAGGACAGCGAGCCAGACTCATCACGCACACAGCTGACTAATGACTCAAACAGCAGTGAGCCAGCTGTAGCAATAACACAGACACAAAGCATCTCCCAGCCAGTGGACACACTCTACAAGGCCTCAGTACATCTCCGGAGAGCTATGGTACACATTCACATTTATTTAAACAGATTTAAATACAATTAATACAAAGCTTATTATAAAATATTGGTTCTGTGTAACTTTATGTGATAATTTGGTGATACCTTCATGCTTTATGGACCTTTATGCAGGTACTGGCTCATCGCGGACGGCTTTGGACATCGCTGAAGTGGGCATGTCAGATTTTGTGGGACGAGTTCAGCACCATGGTGTTGCTGGTGGTGTGTGACTCTTCAGACAAACTGACACTGCATCAGTTTTACACTGTGTTCACACCCCTGCTGGTGCTAGCTTCAGACCTGCTCATGGACATGATGGAGAGGCTTCAGGTACTGTGTGACATTGTACATGATCTATAATATCCATAATATTGGTATTATATTATATATGCTCTGTGTATGTTATGGTAACTGGGTTGAAATCATACAGTATATTGATCATTAAAAACAGAAGTATTTATTATCATAATCCAACATAATCGAAAATAAATAAATAAAACATCTAAACAAACATTAACACTTTGAAGACATTGCACTTTTAGCTGTATGCATTTAAAATCACACGTGTTATATGTCACTTTGTACATAAACATATGTTTTATTGTTTTATTGCTCATGGGCCACTTCACACAGTAAACAGCCGATGTCTGTATTTAGTCTTTAGAGCTTTTCTTCTGTGTGTGGTAGGAGTGGAAGTTGTACAGTGAGAAAGGTGAAGAACTGGATGCCGGACCACTGGGCAATGGAGCACTGGTGGACCTACACTGGCTGAGAAACCTGGTGCTGCACACCCTCGAGCTCCTGTACCACCAGGCCAAGTGGGAAACTCTCACACACCTCGCTTTGCTTTACAACTCGTATACAAGGTGAATTTTCCAGTCTTTTTTCCCTGTCTGATATTTACTGCTATTACTTACTAGCAGTGATGTTTTTTCTAATTAAAAAAAGGCTACTGGGTTGCTTTAGTCATTTATGTGTAAGCTAAGCAATTCATTTTGCTGGGTGTATTTCAGGGAGCAGTACACACATATGATAACCCCTGTACTGGTACATGCTCAGAGGAGGCTACTTGAAAGAATTACCTATTTTGGTGGACCTCCAGTTCCTCAACCTCACTTCATCCACTCAGAAACAGCGACTGGAGAGAAGGTGAACATAAAGCTGTGAGCAGCTTAAACCATTGACTCCCACAGTTATTATTCAGTTTTGCCAATAAGGTATTATTTTTTAGTAACTACATTCAAACTAATTTGTAAATTAAAGTCATGAGAGCAAATGAATAAAGTGTGCATTTCAGGTACTACATAAAATTCGAAATAAATTTTAATTGTGTTGTATGATCTCCCTTTGT
The DNA here is from genome assembly GCA_024036415.1 of Prochilodus magdalenae. Lineage (NCBI taxonomy): Eukaryota > Metazoa > Chordata > Actinopteri > Characiformes > Prochilodontidae > Prochilodus > Prochilodus magdalenae. Next base: position 145,357 of record JAMWET010006871.1, on the reverse strand, counting down.
GTACAGATCTCCTGTAGAAACTATGCAGGCAAGCAGCTGTTTATTAATATGACCCTCAGTGCTGAGGGTCAGCACAGAGGCACAGCAAGCAGTGCAGTCCCAGAGCCTCTGCAGCTGGCAGGTATAGAGTGATCTGGAACATACTTAACATGATTATTGTGTTGTGTGTGTCGTTAATGTGTGGAAGGCTGTTTTTTGTCATTTACAGAGCCTTACTTGGCCATGTGTTATTAAGACAGAGAGAGTTGTGTTTGTATTAGTGGCGTTTATTTTTACTTATGAGCAGAGGTGAGAAGAGCCATGTGTGTGGTGTGTGTGCCGCTGGACATTGAAGATACACTGAGCTGTTTCAGAGAGACTCTGGCCAAAAGCCGCTATACACTGCTCACATTTCAGCACAGTCGCATGCTTCTCCTGCTCCTGCTGGCTGACACACAGCATTGTGAGTCCCTTGCATTGAACTCCACACTATCTACCAATCTCTCAATATTTTTTAAAATAAAATCAATATGAAATATCATTAATGTTATTTTTAAATAACACTAGTATTTTGTACTAGTATGCTAATTTACACAGACATCTCTTAGCCCCAGACAGTCAAGCAGTTTTTCCCTTTAATGTGTGAATAAACATCCTTTTTTCACTTGCAATTACGTAATATTCTTCCTTGTTTCATAGTCTTCGTATACTTTCTGTCTTGGTGTCTTTGCACATTTCTAAATATTTATACAGTAAACAGAAATAGAAAGGTTCTATATAAATTAAGCATCTTCTTGACCTCTATTACTTTAATGACATCCTCTGAACACCCGTAATATATTTGGTTCCTCATTTCTGTAGCTATGGAAGCACCGCTCTGTAAGGAGTTCTGCAGGGACAGAGTGGAGTTTAACATAGTACCCAACACTGTACCTTCCATTGGGCCTCCAGACCTGACCACTGAGGACTACAGCACTGTGGGCTCTGTGTACAGTTCCCCCCTGCCTCTCTCCCACATCCAGACCGTGCTGTCTTCTTACAACAGCTCTATCAGTAAGAATGCTCTACACAGATATTTAGTACCATTTTATATTGACATTATTTCACAGCTGCATGGCCAATTTACAAACTACCTCTTTTTGCTTTCTAATGCAGAATATCTTCAGGCAAATAATTACAACTCGCTCCAGGTTCAAGCCCTGCATGACCTTGGGAATTTGCATTTCTACAACGGGAATCAAAAGTATGTGCTATGAATGAATTAATGTTCTTCTTTATCTCAATAATTGAGTAATTTATAATAATGGTACGCTTTTTTATGTGTGCACCCTGCGCAGGGCTGCTTATTCACATTGGAGCAAGGCTCTGGACTGCGCCTTGCAAACTACCGGTGTGCTGGAATCATGGGATGGTGAGTCATGGGCCAGTAGCTCCTCTCAACAGCCCCTGAGGCATGCTGGGATATGGGGTTGTCTCCAGGGAGCTTTGCTGTCGGCCAAGATTGCTCAGTATGTACAGTTAATTGTGATTGCTGTCAATTTTACAAGTTTTCAGTTCAGCAATATTTCAGTTATATGACTTAATACTGTTGATTTATGTCTGTCCTCAGGTATATTCAAAAATCTAATATCAGCCAGCATACTAAATGCTGTCTTCTTTCCGCCAAACTCTTTAAGGTAAAATAATAATCCTAAACAATGTTATTTATTAATAATGCAAAAGCATGGTATAGATGATATTCTTATCAGTGACAGGAAAGGAGATAACTATTGCTAAAACTTATCATTGTTAATCCTATTGTTATAATTGACTACTGTAAAATATTTGGTAAATAGTAAGAAACTAATATGTAAATTATATAGTACTGAGGAGTTGAAAGGGACATTCGGTCTAAGTAATTAAATGTTGTTCTACATTACCTTGTTTGTGTAATGAGTCTATTTGTGTACTGTTTAGTGCCTGCTGAAGGGGTCCTTGCCACATCCTGATAATGATCTAGAGTACTCTTCTTACTCCCTATTGATGGAGCCGATCCCCGGAGTGGATCTCTTCTCAGACCCAGAATGGAGCGTTGCTGCCAATTCTGTGGCCAGCTTGGGTTTCTTATGCCACTCGCTCAATACCTCAGGACATCACATCACGGTACTGCAAGCACACAAACAAACACCTTTATTCATTATCAGAATCACTTTCTTTCACAAGTATGTACAACCACAGCATTTTGTATGGAGGTTTTGAAGTTTTGTTTCTTTAAAAAAAAACTTTGACGGTCTACATTAGCATTTTGTCTGTAGTTTCCCTAGATTTATTTATTGAATTATTTTCTGGCCACATAGAGTATGGGATAACATTTATGGTGAGCTGTGAAAATTCTCAGATCTTTAGATCAAAGTGTGGCAGCACATGTCTGTTACAGAATGATATGAACATAAATAGAATTGGGCAAGATACAATATAACTGCACTTATAGTGCAGTTATGCATATAATGAGCAATGAGTGGGATCGACTGTAATTTTGCCAGCTCACCTTATGACCCTGCTGTTTTTGATGTCCTAAGGCGTTGACACGCTACATCCAATAACCCTCCCTGCCAGACCAGATATTTATAGATGAAGTAATGATGGATGATCTGCTGTGTAAAGCTGGATCATTTATTCAGCTACTTTAGAAAGAACATTCACTGTGCTCACATGGCTATGGAATGTGTGTTCCTGGATGTGTGAGTCAGTGATTTTGAGGAGAACGGGTGATGTGTGCGCTACCATCTTTACTGTATTTTATGGATTCAGTAAAAGGCAGTTTTGACTGCACCAGGACACCACCTGCTTCGCTTCCTTTTTGTAGGCAGACTCACCGCTGTTGAACGTGAGGTCCAAAACGGTGGTGTCATGTTCAGGATTTCACTTACTATAGTTATATACTGATAATTAAATTACAGTGTGTTATTTTTGCCGGCACTTGGGACTAATCTTGTAGTTAGTAGATCTGTAGTTTCACCACAGCTCAGGTTTATTTTGTCTTACTGAAGGTTCATATTTCATAGTGTACAAAACATTTGTGGCACAAGTACATTTCTTTTGTTATAATAATTTTAAAAATTACAATACTAAAAATAAATGTATACAGTAAAGACACATTTACTTGGTATTAAAACATGTTGATTACAATAAACAAATGAATTGCTCTGTTTGGATGTCAGACACATATATCCTGTATTTCTGAAGAGGTGTAATTTGTGTTTAAATCTGGTCAATTTGTAATGCTATCATAAATAAGCTTAATTGGAAATATTTTCCTTATAATAATCTGTTTATACATGAGTTTTCTTTGTCTGGTTGCAGGTTCTTCCTTTGCTGGCTTTCTACCAATATATAGCCAGCAAGGTTTGCCGAGGCCCACACCTCACTGTAGGTTGCAGAATACTGAAGGTGTGCCACTGATAAATATCACTTGCTCATATTGATTACTTTTTTTTTTTTAATTAGGTTAATTACACTGTGGTTGAAATTATAAACAGTGTATAAAAAGCTATTAATATCTGAACTACCTGGTTATATAATACATGCTATGTTTTGTGTGTAGGTGAAGGTGTTGACAGAGCTGCATCTGTTTGCTGAGGCAGTAAGAGAGATATACAGTCTCATTTTAGGAGAGGAAGTCCCTTTGTTCCCTAGAAACTACACTGGAGATGAGAATGCTTGGGTATAACATTAATAAATATGTATTTATGTTTTTGTAATCTTGCAATGCATTTTATTTATAGATTAGACAGTTTGGCATGCATGTTACTTATGAAGCTGTTAAAAGTATTGTTTATACACATAGCAGCTTTCTTTTTTTTTAGTCAAAGTAGTCAAAGATATTTCCAAGATACACTTGCATTGCAGGAAAGTCAATGGAAAAAACATGGTAACAAAAAACAGTTGCTTATACTGATTTTAAAAAACTGAAATAGAAGATATAGAGAAGACCAAGCATGATTTATTAGGCCACCAGAATGGTCACAAAAAGGTCAAGCTCCACTTATGCTAAAGATTTAGAAGAACATCACACTCAACACCATGAAAGGATGTGATGCTTTCATTAAGTAACTGAGTTACTGAATATGGGAAATTTGTAAGCAGCTCAAAGCTGCTCAGAACAATGGACTGTAGCCCCCACCCCCCAGGCCTAGACCTCTACATCACTGAATGTGTTTAGGATTACTGGAATTATGAGAAGCAGAAAATTCAACCTACTTTTAAGAGTAATTTTAAAGGTTTGGGGTGGGGAAGTATCATTTTTGCAAATCTCTTTAAAAGACAACAAGCTCTAAGTACTGTTAAATGTGTTTTCTGCTTTATTTCTAATGCATGTATTTCTAATACATGAAGGACCTCAAGGTCTCTACCTTTTCCAGAGTATTGGTTATAGGATTTCTAACAGCATAATGTATTTCTTGCACAGGCACAGATGAAGTTTACTAATAATAAGGCCCTTATGGATTCTTCAAATCTCCAGGTGAGAATCTTTTGTGCTTTTGTAAGTAGTAAATGAGGAGTCATGCCTCTCTTATGCACCACAATTGCTGTGTTTTCATCTCAACAGGTTCTGGAGGAGGTGGTAAACAAGAGGCCCAGCGAAGAAGTCATGGCACTGTATGGCAATAGCTTGACCTGTCATCTCCTTTTGGCCAGAATTCAGCTCATTCTGACCATGTGTAACACTATTTATGACCTACCTGACCCAATTTTACCAGGTACTGTTTAGATCTGTTTATTTAAATATGGTCTACAATTTAGTTTGGTTCAAAAACACCAATTTCAAAGGTATTATTACAAATGGTGCAAATGTTTGTGTGTGAACATACAGAGATACTAGAGTCTCAGGTGAGATTTAGTGTAGCCGGTTCTTCTAGCCTGCCCGGCGAAACGTATCCCTGCAGCAGTCCCACCATGAGCAGCAAGGAGACCAAAGGCCTGTGGTTAGAGCACCAGAAGGACAAGCTTACTCCGGGTCAAGTCAAGGTTCTCACCATTACCATATTCTGATAATAAAAGAGTCACATAATTTGTGTTATTTTCATTTAGTTAGCTAGATATTGCTGAAAACCAGGTCAACGTAGGAGAGATTAATCATAAGGAATGACACTTACCATTCTGCTTTACGCATACAGACTTTTTTCAGACTTGGGGCCCTATGTATATTAGTAATGGCCATGTGTTCTTCTACAGGCTCTGCTGCTGAGAGAGGCCTCCAGCCAGTTAACCTCTCAGCTTTTTGCCCTTCAAAACAACCATATAGGCCCTGAAGAACTGGAGCTGGCTGTGGAGACAAGACTTTTGTTGTCCAACCTTAGTCTTCAGCAGGGCAAAACTGCCTACAGGTAAACATAAAATGCATTCTGTGTTTTGTGTCTTCACACATATTTAGAAGAAAAATATTCTGACTGTAAATAAACATAGGCTTATATTTAGCCTTGTTTTAGGCCTTACAGCAATGCAAGTGTTTTTGTGTATGCATAAACGTAAAGAGGTGTGTGTGTGTGTGTGTGTGCGTGCATGTGTGTGTGTGTGTATAAACATTCTTTGTGTCCCCTCCTGCAGTACCAATCTGGCTGTGTCTGCTGTGAGACTCCTGCAGGACTCTTCTCTATTCCAAGACAAGAATCCTTCGCAGCTGCCCCACAAAGCACCGTCCTCTGCACTTAGAAAGTCCAGTGCCAAAGCCAAATTCCAACAGGTACTTTGTTGTGCCCATTAGAGACACCAAATCTTACTTTTATGTCTGCCCTGCTGTCAGATATTTAGAATCATTTGGCATAGAGAGGTGTGCAAGCACTTTTAGAAACTCAATACCTTTAGTATATAGTCCCAACAGAGGAGAAGAAAAAGACCAAAAAAATGTTTTCTTTCTTTTCTGTTCATGACAGCCATGTGTAAAACTTTGACTTTGTATCTTTGTAATGATGTATTTTCTCAGAATTTAGAGTATCCCAACATATCTTTATGGGTTGCTCTGATAACATAGCGTGAGTAACATAGCAAACCCCAGTGAGACATTTCACATTTCAATCCACCTCCACATGTGGTTTGGATCCGATTTGCAATAATCAGATTTCATGTGGCTTTTTGTGTTCAGACTATAAAAAATAATTAAACAAAAATCGGATTTGGGATGACAGTCTACACAAACCCTTAGTATTGCATAGTAATGATTATTATCCCAAAATGACTTTATTCAAATAACTCAAAATGATGCGAAATAATGTCTTAAGAAAAGAACAAATTATTTAAAAATACTAAATTATATGATAAACAATGAAGGATATCGGTCAGTATTTCAAGAAACGTAGAGTGCAGTTTAAATTATCCGAATTTAATCCTTATTTTAATAGCATCTATCAGTATTTTGAGAAAAAAAAGTAATTATTTTTGGGATACTAGGTCAATATTTTTTATATATTGCTAAAGGAGGGAGATCTAGTTATAAGTATGCATTGTTAAAAACTGTACTTATGTGACAGTCATGTCACATGAGTGTTGCCATTGTAAATATTTCATGGAAGTGTTTAGTCTTTTCTATTTTGCATGTCTGTTGTCGTTCATGTGCAGATGGGACTGCAGGAGTCTGAACTCGCACCCCACCCACAGCTGTGGGACATGCCGGCTGGAGTTGAGGCCACAGAGCGTATGAGCCGCTCCCTTTGGCTGCACTGCAGACTAGCTGTAGTCCAGAGCCTAACAGCTCACATCCCTGGAACCGCTATATACCCAGGTCAGTAGGCCACACCAATTACAAACCTGCACTGTATTACTGTGCAGTGATATAAATGCATTTTTATTGTTTGCTCCTCTGAAGATGTGACGCTTTATATTTCTTGATTTTTTTTTTCATTTATCGATTGCAATTAGGTTTTTCATTATGTAATACATTTTAATATATTGTAGAGCAGTGTTTTGTGAAAAAAATCCACATGTCCTGGTTTGAAGACCCATAATAGTGGTTGTCATATGACGTTCCTAGACCAGAGCATCCTGCTAATTATGTAGTCCCATAAACTGCTGTTCAGTAAATACAAACACAACACATTCGCTGGCTTGTTCAAGTGCTTGATCTAATCTGTATGGCTGTATAATGTGTTTGTGTATGCAGGTGTGGACAGCAGTGTGGAGGCAGCAAGGCTGCTGAAAGAAGGACTTGCTGAAGCCGAGGCCTGGGGCGACCCTGACACCCAGGCTTTGCTGCTTCTGGAGAAGGTTAAGTTGAACACCCATTGTGGAAGATCACCACAGGAAAATGCCTCCATTCTGCAGGCAAGCAATCACAATGTTGCACTAATCACAGTCTTCATTTCCCATGATTCCATACCTTACATGCTTCTACTTTTTCTTTCAGAGTTTTTCAGAGTTACTGAAAAATAAGATTAATAACTGAACTAGTTTGTGGTTTAGGGCAGGGGTGTCAAATATACAGTTTGTGGGCTGCGACCTGCTCAATTTTGGTTTTATTCAAATTAAATTAGTATTCTGGTTCTAAATTTACAACATGTTGTGGATCATAACTGATTACAAAGTAATTGCTTAGCAATGTTTTTTTGTTTTTGTTTATAAACCTCACTTGCAGCTTGTCAAAATTATGAACAAACATTAATGCTAATATAATACCTAATGATACATGTCATTACAGAACAATGTTAGGACAGGATAGCCAGAAAACCTTTTTTTAGCTTAGCTGCTGACAAGACAGAATAAAATAGAGAGATTAATAATGGCTGTACTGTTCACACGTATGTGAATTAAACATTCTGTTTGCAGGCAGGCTCCAATGCACTTGTATGCCTATTCCAATCTTTTGCACTTTTTTTTAAAGTTTACTAAAAGCTCCTGTGTAAAATATGACACATGAAATTTCACCAACTTTTGTTTGACCCTCTAGGTGATATTCGTTCAATCAGTTTATTCAGAAAGATAAAAACTAAAATTTCTTTTATAGAAATTAAAGGTAAAGTAAAATCAATACATTGATAAGGAGTTGGTGTGATTAGATTTTTTTGGTCTGGCCAACTTGACATTGGACAGTGTAATGTGGTTCATTATCATGGTCATGGTCAACTAAGAGTCTGACCTTCCTGGTTTAGGGCACTCTATGTTTATTACATCCTGAGTTAATTATTCAGAATGATCTAGACTACAACAGAAATTGTTCTTATGTTATGTAATTGTACAGTGCAAGTTTGAATCGGTGTAAGAATTGAGACCATTTAATATTCATTATATTAATGTTCTTTTTATGTGTAATGGGTGTGTGTTTAGGAGGCAGTGACTCTGCTGTCTGGCCGCAGTGCTCTCTCTGTGCGGTCTGGTATGGCCCTGGCCAAGGCCACATTGCTGTTGAGTGATCTCAGAGGCTCGGGCAGCCAGTCACTCTACTTGCTCACTCAGAAACTACTACATCAGCAGGTCAGTACTGACTTGCTGACCTGTCACATGGGTGAACAGTTTGGCAGGCCCTAAACAAGTCAACACCTCTCTGGCTCGCTTAACCAGCTATTACCTTCTTCCTTGTTTTGTCTATTTTACATTTATTAGAGGAAGTAGGACTAAGTGTGTGGGTAATACATTAGAAGCATCTTTGGTGACTAGTCTGAACTGTTGCTAAAAATTGTGTCTCTTCTGTTGAAGCTATTGGCCTGCTATACCTTTTATACAATAATAGACACTTGTCACGTCAACATCATTTCAAGTGCCTCTCTCTCCTTACAGCTGTGTGCTATGGGGGAGCATATAGTGCTGACAGCAGGGGGAGGGCTGGAGCTGCACTCTTCAGCGGGTTTGAAGAACATCTATCACCCACAGCTACCTCTGCTGGCCAGAACAACCATGCACTTGGGTAAGATTTACAACAGTTACAGAAATACTGTGCTGGCAAATTAAACAACTTGATAATAATACATTATAATATGGATTATGGTGCAGTTAAATTTGATTTTACTTCAGGTCACTGTATGGCTACAGAGGCTATGGTGAGGTCTTCTGAAGAGAGTGGAGACCATTCAAAGTCCTGGCTCTCTGCTCAGAAAGTGCTGCACTCTGCACTCATCATCTCTCAGGCGTCAACCTACAGGGATCACCAGCTGGAAGCCGATATCCTATATTGCAAAGGTTAGCAGTGTTGGCACAGAGTGCTTGAGGTGGACAGAAATCCTTCTCTTTGCTCTTGAACTGGCTTGTTTATGCTTTTTGTCTGTGTTCCTGAAGGAATGGTGGAAAGGATGCTGATGTCACTGACTGCAGTCCAGCATCAGGCAGTGGTAGAGACCTTCCTGGAGAGCATCACACTCACCCATTCTCACACCCATAATCTGCTGTGAGTAATGAAAGTCTGCATAGTTGTAATTTCAGAGGGAAGTAGGGTGTGCACTGCACCCCACTGGCTAGAGCTTTAATTATGTTATCATGTTTTATTTCATTCGAGATTGTTTAGTTTAAAAAATTGTGATAGTGGAAAAAATTTAAACAAAAACAGGTGACAATTGTGTATTGTGTGTATACCTGTATATACACTTATTCTAAAATTCAAAACATTTTCAGCAGTAATGGTGCCACAAATGTTAAACTTTCCCATTAACACATCACCATACTGTGACAGCAGTTTAAAATGTGGAGTTAAAGGTGCATTCAGTATTGGTTTTTAGCCTTGCCCGTGACGCAACTTTTTTCCCAGTTCTTTAAATCTTTAAATAATGTGTCAGCTGCAGATTCCTTGCTATCAAATGTTCAGAAATGTGCTTCTAAAAATGTTGTACTGCTCGCTAACACACAGGGACTTTTATTCTTGGACTGAGCCTTTTAATAAATGCTCCTTTTATACCAACTTGCCAGGTCAAACAGGTGAATGGATGATGTTACCTGCTTAACTGTTGCAAGTATTGGAAGGAGCTCCATCACTCCAGAGCACAGTTCTGCTGCTCCACAGCACAATTTTAGGGGGCCTTTATACTCTTCTAACTGACACCTGGCATTTGGCTTGGTGACCTTAAGCTCTTGTGTGGGTGCTTTTTTATGTAGATTAAACAAGTTATGTGGGCGCAACCTTAACGGGGCTGATTTTACTAATAAGGTGTGGACAAGTATTGTATACGCAATAAGCACATCTAGAGTAGAGACTATTATTTTTAGGCACATTTATGTAGTTATGTATTTAATGTGCATCTGTAAAGCTATATATGTATTTTGTAGGTTAATTCACGGATGTTATATGGAGATGGCTCTAATATACCTGCAACAATGGCAGAAGAATACTGCTAAGCCTGCTCCCCCTCCAGCACCTGCCAAATCAGACAAAAAGGTAATGATGGAGAAGGCCGTAATAATGCAGGAGTCCATCAGTGACATGGCTATTTATGTAACTATGCTTGTTTACTTTCTTTAGCCTCAAGCTTGGAAGCGTGTCAGGTCTACTTTTAATAAAAGCTTGACTGTGGGTCAGAGTCAGATACTTCTCTTTTGGGTTTGTTTGAGAGCTGCCACAAAGGTGAGACACACATACAAACAAGCACACAAATGATGCAGAAATGACAATGTGCGATGGTAAATTTATCATTATTCTCAATGTATTTCTTAGACAGTGGAGGCTGTTGCCAGCTGTGGCCAATTGTGTGGCTGCATTGGTTCCTCGGGAGGCCAACTTTCTTTTACATCACTTAAAGCTTTACCTGACTTTGCTGCCAATGACCTACTCCATCCATGTGGTAAAATAATTATTCCTTTTGGAGCTTTATTAGTAAATATAATATCTCTGTGTAATAAACAGTAGGCTAGCGACTAATTTGTTTTAATTTATTACGAAGTGTTTCATTACAGATTACATTTTCAGTATAACAGTCTGAGTGAGAAGGACATTCTTTGAAATATTTACATAAATTGCAGAGTTTATTAATGCTGGGTATGTCCCCTTTTCTCTTTAATAGCAGCATGTACCAAATGTACTTGCTAGTTTGCAGAAAAGTCTGCTGAGTCTAAAAAAACAAACTTCAGTGGAAGAGATGAAACCTTTTAGAATCTGACCTTTTCCCAGATCCCAGATGGTCTCAGACTTTTGGATTACACTGTAACTTTAAGACACCACAACTCTATGGTGTTCTTTGCTCAGGGTGTAGAGCGGGGCTGTCCAATCTTATCCACAAAGGGCTGCTGTGGCTGCAGGTTTTCTTTCCAACAAAGCAGGAGGTCACATGATCAGTTGTTTAAAGGCTGAGTAGTTGATTTATCAAGTAGAATTAGGTGAGGTCTTTTACAATAGAAACCTGCAGCCACACCGGCCCTTTGCATATAAGATTGCACACGCCTGGTCTAGAGGTTTATGCTTTTGTACTTTCCTGTTTGTTTTCAAATGTCTCGATTTTGTATGAAAACCAGAGAAAAAGAACTTCTACATAAGCTAAAGGTTTCAACTTTAGAGCGAAACCATTTTAAAATAAGAATTAAGGTTACATTTAGACTAAGAAAATTATTCTTACATGGGCTGTTACATATAAAGAGTACATATCGCTGCTGTCCTAAATAAGTAAGCATCTCCATTTTTGTTTCATTTTGTTTCTTGGCGTGATATGAGAAAATCAGCTTTGCACTGTGTGAAAACTTCCAGTTCGAAAATTTGGATCCTCCAAAATCACTTGTAATAAATATCTTAAATAAACTTGCATTAAAGTTAAAGAAGGTTTCTTTGGGCAGTGACAATATGGAACATATGTAACACTCCATGTCCTTTATTATCCATGTAAACAAACAAAATAAACTTACGTACATGTGCTGTGAATGGCAGGAGGTATGGAGGATCCTCTCCAGTTTCAGCCCAGTTCAGCCCCAGACATGGATAGTGAACTAAGCAGCAGAAAGCATGCCAATCTCACCTGGGTACATCTGTCACGCTACTACACACACCTGCTCAACCTGAGACACATCTTGATGCGACCAGGTACTACATGGCAACTTGCAGACCACTGAGCTTTGTAGTGTTCTTTTCTGCCCTGAGTAATGTAGAAAATACAGTTGCGCCCGGATCATTTTGTTTTAGCCATACATTTTTGAATGTGACAAATTTGAGTTTCTAAATTAGAGTTCTAAGGAACATTGTTACCCTAAAGATTTCCCCTTCATTCAACCTTTATTTATTTAGCTTCCAGTCAAAATAGTTAAGTACAAGTTATTTATAAGATATTTCTGAAAATAAAAAATATAATGTGGCGTCTATAAAAAAAATCCACAAATGTTTCTGTCCATCCTTCCACTGTGTGTAGACAACTTAGTCATATGCTATGAGTCTCTCTCTATGGGTCAGTTATGTGTAGTTATTATATTTAGTTGTTGGGGCTTGTGTAAGTTAAAATATAAGTTGTAATATTAAATATGTGTTCTGTGTTTCCCCCAATGCTAAAACATAATAACGTTTACTTAGTATCTTGTTTGACTGGAAATTAATAACCTGTACTGTATAATGTGATTATTCATGCTGAGTATAAGCTGTTGTAATATAGTGTATGTGTGTGTTTTGTGCAGTGGCTGAACAGAGTGTGGAGGGGTTGACTTCTGCAGTTGGTGACTCCTGTCTGTCTCTCAAACTTGCTCAACTACACACTTTCTTCAGCAGTCATCTAGAAGCCTACAGAGAACAGTGTGTTATTCCTGACCCTCCAGCTACCCTCATTCTAGAGCCTCACACAATACAGGTACTTACACACACCCTATAGAACAGCAGTCCTCATGTTACCCTCATGGAAGTTGTGATGTAATCAAGATACTCAGATCTATCTCTTTATAATTAATTTCTCAATTTGTCATTATAACTGATATCAGCTGATAATGGTCTTTCTTTCTGTGGTGTGCATGTGCAGTTGTCCCATTCTGTGAAGCTGTCTGTCTGTGAGCCCAAGGAGGTAGTGTCAGACCTGTACCCTTGGGCTACAGTGGACTCACAGCAGCTGTGCATCCAGTGGCATCGACCCAAATTGGACCTCTGTGGACTGACACCCAACACAGTACTAAAGCAACCTCGTGGTGTTATAAAAGCATAGTGACCATCAACATACAGTGGCTCTTAGTACCACAAACTGGGAATGTTATACAAGATCACAGAGTAATTTTGTGTGCATTGATGATGTTCTTCTTCACAGATTGTGCTTGTTTTTGCACTGAATAAAGCTCCGCTCTCTGCCATGCGTCCCAGCACAGTATCCGTCGCTGATTTAGAGGCTGGACAGAAGCTCATCTCTACAGACAGGTTAGGTTTAGTGTTTGTCAACAAGTTTACTGTTTGTCCAATAGTTTGTATACGCCTGCTCATCCACTGTTTCTTCCTAAATCAATGGTATTATTAGGGAATAGGTTGCTACTTCACCACTGTAACAGCCTCTCTTATTCTGGGAAGGCTTTACTCTAGATGTTGGAACATTGCTGTGAGGAGCTGATTGCATTCAGCCACAAGAGCATTAGTGATGTCAGGTACAGGGTGGGATGGATGATGTAAACCCCTCTAGCAGATGCTTGGCATTGGGCCTTAGGCTGCTCCAGAGTGTCCTGTTTCGTTGGCAAGGCTTTTCTGTGAAGGTTATGCAACTTAAGTATATGTAAGCGTTTACTATGAAATAAAACCCATTGTGTTACCATCAGTGAGTATTTAGTGTTGCCTGCGTTGCTGTTTTCTCTCCCTCTGATGGCAGACTGAAAACTCTTCATGAGCAGCTGATCTCAGTATGCATGGAGGCCACATTCAATTCTGCATCTGCTTCACCTGCTCCCAGCTCCACTCCCTCCATCATCTCCAAACAAGAAAGTCAGTGCAGCAGCAAAAGCTTTGATAAAATTGCCACATCCAGCTCATGCCAACAGGTTTGTACTGCTAGCTTTACATTAGGTAAACCAGAGCTAATGTTGTTTACAAGTATATTTACCAAACCATTCTACCTGTTCGGTTTAAACTTAGGGATGTTAGACCTGTGTTTTTTACCATCTGTCCCCAACACAACATTGAATCAGCTAAATCAGCTAATTCAAGTCATCAGACTATTACTAAACCCTTCCTGAGCCAAATCAGGAATTAGTGCAGGGTAAATAATGCAGAAGAATTTGATGACTAAGATTGAGAAACAGGCTGAATGCCATTGTGCTGCAGATAGACAGAGCAAAAGGGCACACTGGTCACTTTGTTGTTTGTTTTCCTGGTTGGTATTAGATGCTGCTGGAGAAGACCAAGCATATTTGTACTGAGATAAGGAATCTGCTGAGGCCTGATTTAAAATCACATTCTCTCACAGAGGTAGGCAGCATCAGCACATTTCACATACCATCACATACCCACTGACATCTCCGGCTTCATCCCAGTGTGCAGAGGGCTCTAGTAATGCTGCACACTATCATTTGATCATCACTATACGATTGGCCTTTGTAATTCTGGTGTAATGGAAGGCTACAATATGCAAATTAGTATTGGGAGGAATCATTTATATATATTTGCAGGATGGATTTATTCCCCCTTAAAAGATTCGGAATTGATTGCCAAACAACTTGGAAGCAAACAATGCAGGATTGTCCTATTGCACACATTTGCAGTTATATTTTTAAATAAAGTTTTTTAAAAAAGGGAAAACCACAAAGTCATGGTATTTACAAGACAAAATGGCACCCAATTGTATTGCAGATTTACCACAATTTTACCATCATCTACATTACATATGAAAAATACAAGATACTTATGGGAGTGTTGTTTTGTAGACTAAATAAAACGTCTACTTAAGTGCTAGAGATATTGGGACCGTAGAGTTCTATCACCACCACTGTAAAGAGGCCACAAGTGAAAAAAAATCTTTATTTTTGTTGTTATTATCAGAGTTTAAAATGTTTTACTGAAAGATTATATTTATAGCTGCTACATACAAAGTTTCCTGACACGTATTTATTTTAATTTAAACCTATTACTAGGCGACACAGATCGGTAGACTTAACAAGTACACAAAATGTTTTCAAAATCAGCTAAGCTAACATTACTTGTTAATGACAGAGACAGAGAAAAAAATCTTAATTGTAATTACAAAATTTAATTGTACTGTGCCTAATTGATTCATGTGCATGTTCATCTATTGAAATGCGTATTGTGATCCCAATATGTAGTAATATAAATCACATTACTAGCATTTTGTCTATGTTTGTATCCCTGTGCTGCAGGTACCCTTCAAGGCTAGTGTTCAGACACTGTGTGACTTGGAGCGCTGCTTCAACCCCGCAACAGGAGCCACTGTGCTGGACAAAGCTCTGAGTGACTGGCTCTTCTCCCTTCTTACAGCTTAAACACACCAAATAGGCAGCTTCAAGAAATTTATGAAAAGATGCAATATGCAAGATGCATTCAATTCCAGCCATACAAAACTGGTGTCCAGCAGAGTTTGTCATTGACCTGTTCAATCACACCTAATTCAACTAATTTTGTGAAATGCCAAGTTCAGGAGTGTTTTGAGCATCAATCTATGCTAGACACAGGCCCTTCAGGACTGGAATTGGCTACACCTGTTACATGGCACACAATTCTGCTTCTAGTTCCAAATAAAGATAAACATTCATGCTTTTTTGGGAATTTATTTCACACCTCTCCAAAGACAATGACTCATTACATAATTACACAGATGGCTAATTTGGACCGCTTAAAACAGCAATCTCAATACAAAACAGTAATTGGACTATTGAATGATTACATTTTGGACCTTGCCACCCCATCTACACCAAAACAAATACAGTTAACCATTTAATACTGCAGCTTATGCAAGCCCTGAATATCTAGCCAACTTTAATCCATCATCCAAAATAGGTGTGGCTTGGAAGTGTCATTTGTCATGTCTACCTGGATGTTTTAGTGTGCGACATCAGTCATGGTGCTTCAGTTATTAGGGGTTGTTCCCTCAGTGGTTAAGCCAGGCGGAGCGGAGGTTCAGAAGAATATGCACGTCACTAGGAGCCAGCTTGTACACACCCAGCTCGTTTAGCGCTGATTCAGGTGTGGGCTGCTGCGGCCTGAGAGACGCCTCCCCATCCTCTAGCCCCTCCTCAGCCAGCTTCAGCACGTCACAAAGTAGCAGAGCTGGCCCGACCTTCAGGTTCAGAACGATGCAGGCTTCCTTCACACTGCCGTACAAAGAAAGCATGAGTGGCTTCGTTTACAGCCTTTAGTATAAACACTGACGGTTTTATTCAGTTTATTTAATTTGTGAAATTATTCATACATTCAAACATTCATACATTAACTTGGCTTATTTTAAATTAATCATGGCCTATTTTATAAAGGCAGGTTACAAATGGTGTTTGTGCCCACTGTCATACTGCTGGTAATACTGGTGATCATGTTAACTAAATATACAATGTGATAAGTGAACACCTGACCATCACACCTACATAAGCTTGCTGTACATGCTGGTAATTGGTTTCAGCGTCACTCCAAAAGTGTCCAGTAGTCTGGTCTCTTTTCACACATACATCACTAAATTTTATTTTCATCTTGTTAGCGATAAGTGTAGCTGAAATCTACACTAAATATTTATTAGTCGTGTCCACATACTTTTGGCCATATGGTGTAATGCAAATCTGACTACAAATCTCCCTGCACAGTCTGCCATACTCACTGTTTAAAGAAGTTCTCTGGTCTCTTGCAGTAGTGTCCAAATAGTGGGAAGAGGTTTCTGGTCATGTCAAACTGGAGCTGTGCAGCACCGCCTTCATTAAAATGGTTATACAGGATCACCTGCAGATGGAAATAATGTATAGATAAGTGACAGAACTGGAACTGGTATACAGTGGGGTTTGGCTAGTGTCAGGGTTTATCTAAACCATGTAGTTAATGTCTGCTTAAAGGCTATGTAGTATATTTAAATTTAGATAGATAGACAGGACAACTGCTGTTAGTCTGTTACTGATATATGTAAACTGAAGTCATGCTGGGATGTTACGATGACACTGACATCCTGGTAGAGGAAAAGGTCGAGCTTCTCAGCCAGACCCTGCCAGAACATCTGGAACAGAGGCAAGCAGAGCAGCTGCTGCAGCTGGAGCAGGTGATCCCTCAGGCACAGTAGCATGGGACACGCCGAGCTAGACAGCGACATGGTGGCCTGGTCATACTGTGACGGCAAGGAGATCCACCTGCAACACAGACCCACAGACCTTACTCATCTGCTACTGTTTTTATTTTCAGGAAGTTTGCCTGTCAGCTATCTATTTACATATTATAGCACTATTGATGTTGAGTGGCTCTACTAATCTGACATCATTCACAGTTCAATCATTTCAAATTCTGGACTTACGGCCGTTTTTACACTTTTTGTAATTGCGTAATTGACGGTTAGTTTTGTAGGGAATTAAATGTAAAATTCTGTTAAATTCTGTTTACATTCTGCATCAACAGGTTTGAGTCAAACTTTTCCAAGTGTTGCCAAGAGAAACTGCAAAAAAGTAAAGTAAAGGTAAAAGAAAAGAAAAGATGTTTTATCCATGTTAAACTTGCATTAAATTAAATTCACAGTAAAATCTCCACTGCACCACATCTGAACATTAATGAGTGTTGGCTACAAGTTCAGACAGAATTCCTCTGCCTTTTTTTCTGAAAGCTTAACTGTTACTACTAGGAGCTTTAACTCTGCTCTATGACCAATCGAGAGACTACACTGTACTTACATAAACTTACTAATCTGATTGTAATCAGATTCCAGCAGCTGCTTATTCAAGCAGTAAACAGCATACCCTGATTTCTTAAAACTAAAATCTGATAAAGAGAGCTTAATTTTATGTAGTAATCGGGGGTGCATGCCATTACTCAGATTTCTTTAATTTTCCTTAGTCTGTACAAACTACTGTGTACCTCCAAGATGGCAACGGAACCCTTTCGCAGTGACACTGAAACCAACTACATAGTTGATAAAATGAAAACATATTTTTCCACTTGTTGATCAGTGTATCCCGACCTGGTTGTCGGGGATCCTGACGGTCCAGACAGTCACATATTTCCTATATCCCTATGTGTTTTGAGATTGGCTGGAGCAAAAATTGGACCATATGGGAACTTCCAGGTTGGGAAAACACTATTCTAGATGATGTATGTTCATATTTTCCTGTAAAGTGACTCAAAGAAAAAATGCGAAGCAGCAGCATGATGAAGAGTTTTACCTTATGTTTACATTACTACCTCGTCAATGAGTTTTCAGGCCAGTTGCAAAGAAATCTGATTAATGTCTGACTCGTAGAGTTTCTATTATCCGATTAAGTGCTGAACATATTACCGACAAAGTCGGTGCAGTGACTGGGGTGCAGTACCTGTCCTTGCAATAAGGCTGGGCCTTTTCCTTCACATCTCTCATTACTGCGTCAAGAAGCCGACCCAACATGTCCCCTCTTAGTCTCTCTAGAAGAGCCAGCAGTCCTTCAAATAAAGAGCCCTCCAGAGACGCCAGCCGTCCACTTTCTGTTGCCCCCAGGGGCCCCAACACTTCTTCCCCTACTGACACTGCCGCCTGCTGCAGCTGCAGAAAGAACTGAAAGAGAGAAAAAAGGGAGCAAGGAAGAGAGGCAGGTTTACTAAGAGGAATATGAAATCTGAAAAGAAAGGACTATATGTTTTTTACCAAGATTCAGACATACAGGCAGCTTCTTTGCCAGCATAACAGTACGAGGCTTCTGCGAGGCTTAATGATATTGCAAAACAGAGAGCAATCTGGGAGCATTCTGCAATGTGGAATCTTTCTACCCCACTAGTTCTCAGTGGCTTTAGGTCAGGGGACTGGGGTAGCCATTCCAATAGCTTGTTTTTAATGGTCATTAAAACACTTTTGTAGAGATTTGGACATATGTTTTGTATCACAGTCCTGCTGAGAGATCCAACCATGACCCAGTTGTAGCTTTTTGGCAGATTCAGCCAGGTTTTTGTTTAAAATTTCATGGTGCGTTTTGGAGTCTATGATGTCAGTACCTTAATAAGATCCTGAGGACATTTAGAGAAAAAAAATAATCACAGATAATCGCAGATACTTACGAGTGGGGATGAGATTCCTCTCTGTATAACCATCCTTCTTTTTAAAGCCAAAACCACCTTGAGTGTTTGCTGCCAAAAAAAGCTATTCTTGTTTTATTTAGCCATGAAATCTGGTTCCAGTCAAAGTTCCAGGCACTGACATTTGTAGTGATGTCAAGAAAAGGCTTACTTACTGAAGCCCTTCCTACTAGTTTGTTGGCATGTGGCATGAAAATGTAGGTTTGGAGACTTCTATGATCTAGTGCAAATGTACAACCTTGATACTTTTATACCTCTTTGTTCATTCATATTGTATGTGGGAGTTGTTTTTAAAACTCTTTTCACCCTTAAAGTGGAGATTTTTTAGGCATCTGTTTATTTCATAGCCTTCATCCCCACATCGACAAATGACCGGGTTCCTAAGTTCCTGAAGAATAAGGTCAAATTAGTAACAAAAAGCTTTTTGGGCACGTGACAACAAACCATTCATCTTGACGTTGGCCACAGTGCCTCCACACATGGATTTGTTGGTCATCTCCACCAAGCAAAGAGCAGGACTTGTCACTGAAAAGGCCATTCTGAGTTAATCCATGAAACCATTGCAGTCTCTGGAGTTATACTGCATGTACATAGTCCTGCGTCATGGTGCTGGCACTAACAGAACAACTCAACTCAAGGAGGGCAACTGTCTGCAATCGTGGCTCTTGGGTCACTCCTGGGTCTTTCAAACACTTTTTCTCACATCACGTTTTATTCCTGTCTGCTGATTCCTTCTGGGCGCAATTATTTTTTCTGATGATGAGTGTATTTTGCTCTACCAAAGGTGCCAATAATTTTGGAACTGAAATATGTATATGTATACAAATCATTTATGCATTTTCAAAGTCAGACATGATGAGTGAAGGTGCATTTCTGTATCATATCATCACTTAAATACACTAACCACATTGTCGCCCCAGTCGCTGAGAACTGTCGATATGTAGTTGGCGGCATTCAGGATGGCACAGTAGCGGGGGCCCAGTGGCTGGCGGGACTCCTCCTTCATCACCTGAGTGAGGCGGAGACGGAAGTCATCTACTAGCTCTCTCTGAAGAGCCAGGAAGCTGAGCTGAGCTTGTGGACTGGGTAGAGAACGATAACGATCTGACAGAACAAATGACAGAGAGGCACAAGAGACCATAGGTACAAGGAACAGCCGATATTAAAGGCATATACGAGAAATGAAGCAGTATCAGTTGATCACTGACTTGTTAAATAGAGGAAAAAATGGAAAAGGCCTATACCTGTAATGACCAGCAATAAAGTCATAAAGGTCTCTGCACAGTCTGGTGCTTTCAGCTCATCCATATCAGTGATGTCTTTGTACTGAGAGCTCCAGGCTCCTTCTGCAGACAGCATGGCGTCCACCTTCTCCACTGCCACTGAAGACACACACACACACACATTTACACATGCATATACGCTCACTGAGTACATGATTAGGACCACCTGTATACCTCTTATTCATGCAATTATCTGATGAGCCAACAGTGTGGTAGTGGTGCAGTGCATGAAATCATGCAGATACGGGCCAGCAGCTTCAGGTAATGTTCACATCAACCATCAGATTTTTAAAAAATGGGGATTTTGATCATGGTAT
This sequence comes from Prochilodus magdalenae, assembly GCA_024036415.1. Taxonomy (NCBI): domain Eukaryota; kingdom Metazoa; phylum Chordata; class Actinopteri; order Characiformes; family Prochilodontidae; genus Prochilodus; species Prochilodus magdalenae. The sequence goes on along the minus strand of JAMWET010006871.1, from coordinate 124,715 downwards.
GACTGTTGGTGCCAGACAGGCTGGTTTGATTATTTTTAAAACGCTGATCCCCTGAGATTTTCAAAGACGACAGTCCTGGGAGTCACAGGAGGGGTGCAATAGGGAACAGACATCTACTGAGCATCAGGACAGAATCACCTGAGTGGTCAACAGAGAATGGTCAGACTGTCAGAAAAAGCATCTCAGAATGCCCAAGACGATAGACCTTGTGGGAGACTGAAGACCAAACCAGGTTCCAGTTCTGTCAGCCAAGAACAGAAAGCTGGAGCTGCAGTGGATACAGGCTCAGCCAAACCTGGAAAGCTTAAGACTGGAAAATGTGGTCTGATCTGATGAATCTCGAGTTTTGCAGAGGTACACAGATGGTAGGGTCAGAATATGGTGCCAACAGCATGAATCCATGAACCCAAACACCCTTGTGTCAACGAGGCAGGCTGGGGCAGGTGGTGTAATGGTGTGGGGAAGCTTTCTTGGCACACTCTGGGCTCATTAATTCCAAACAATCATCGAGTATTGTTAGCGACCATGTGCATCACTTCATGGCAACAATTTACCATCTTCTGAAGGCTACTTCCATGCATGATAATACACCACGTCACAAAGAGAAAGTTGCTGGTTTTATGATGTTTTTAATGGTCATAATGGTTTTCAGCAGTCTTCCCAGTCACCAGATCTGAAGCCAACCGAACAACTTTGGGATGTGGTAGAACCGGAGATGTGAAACATGAAACAGCACCTGAAAAAAATCTGCAGAGAATGCAATCACGTCGACATGAACCAGAATCTCAAAGGGATGTTTCCAACATCTTGTGGAATCCATTCCATGTAGAACTGAGGCTGGTTTGAGAGCAAAGAGAGGCCCAGCCCAGTAGAGGTCCTTTACAAACTCCCCTGGTCAAATTACTGGTCAAATAAAACATGGCCTCTGTATTCCTTTTTTATTGCATTTGTTTCCATGCATGTTAAACATTAATGTGCAGGGGAAATTATATTTTGTAGTTTACTTTGCAGGTGTGTCAACCTATTTTCACTTATAACCATAACCAAGTTATATCAAGTTATAATTTCCCATATGTATTATATATTATGTCTCCTGGATATTACTCTTTTTATAACTTCATACATAATATATAATTTTCTGCCGCTCTGTTCATCATACTGGACACATTACGATTTGTTTTTCCTTCCCTTTTTCTATTCACCATTTATCACCTTATCATATAGGACAATATAATATGCTATATTTTTAAAATGTTTATTTCAAACTTGACTCATTTGAGCAGTAATGCAGGCTCCAATAAACTGACTCTCATGCATTCCCTTAACAGGCATGGCTTTAAGTGCACTCACTCTTTTTCTCCACACTGAGCCACTTCTGAAAGACAGCCTCCTCCAGTAGAATGTGCAGGGCGCCGGGGTAAGTGCTGGGGTAGGCGTGAGTGGAGCGCAGCTCCTTCTCAAACTGCAGCACCTCGTCCACCAGGTGGCAGAAGAGAGTGTCGTCGTAGAGTAGCCGAGGGGCATCATGGGCGAGTTTCTCTTGAGCCAGAGTGAGGAGGCCTCTGCACAGCTCCACCTAAAGGACACAGGAAGCACAACATATGTCGCTGACTCATCCAAAGATGTGAACTAGTTAAAACATATTGCAGTTGACTTGTCTTACCTTTGCATTGACATTGGCTCCAGCACGATTGAGAATGGGCTGAATCTTCTCCTCCATGAAGTTGGAGTTGTGCCCCATCCACACAAGGACCTGGGTCAGGTACCACTCTGGCTATAAAGGGACAAAGGAATGCAATATTTATTATTATTCCCTGCTCTTTATCTTCCTTTGTGATGATCTGTCCTTAACCACAAGCTAATAATTTGGCACATCAACACAGAATTCACTTTATGTGCGCAGACTGAATGGCCCCAAAATGTAGATCAGCTTTTACAATCTACACAATCCGTTTTCTCCTGTTGAGAAGATTAAAATAATGGGCCTCCAAACAGAAAAGGCATTGTTACAGTCCAAAGCAGACCGGCTGTGTTGTCACATTTATGAGGGCAGCTGGCAAAAGCGTCCATGTTCTGACCTTGTTTAATGAGTTGGTCTGTCGGTTCCCGGTAAAATGGTACTTGAACCTTTTACTGAGGGGCAGCAGCATGATCTGAATGGGGAGTGAGAGAGGAGGAGTCTGTGGCAGGCCAGGACGAGCAGGCAGCTCCTTCTTCTCTGATATAAGGTCATCGCTGGGACAGGAGTCAAGTGCAATAAGGCCAGGATGCTTTGATGTGTATGTGAACTCTCCATGCAGTTTAATAGTTTTGGTAATGCATTTTTTGCTGTCTTAAATGTAAAGTCACCCCAGTGTCTCCCATTGTCTAGCTAAAACACAGAATCACATGGCTAACAAAAACAAAAGCATTATGCATGAACAGCTGACTGTGGCTGACTCAATAGAGACAGTCTTGGTGGTCTACCAGGTCTTGCACAGTTGTCCCATTTTTTCTGGATTTTTTAGTCCAGTTTTAGAAATGTTTTTCTTTTCACTTATTTACTTATTTATTGAGTACAGGCTTTCAGAGGATATTTTTGAGGAGATATATATCAGGAATATCTTCTGAATGCCTGTACTCAATAGCCCGTTGACCTGAAAGCATAGTCTGAATCTCGTACACTACTGTAGGTCTGTGTGTGGGCGTGTATATGAAGCAGAAAGGATACGATGTCTGCAGGGAGAGAAGCTGAGAGACCAGAAGCTCCAGCTGGCTGCTGAGCTCCTGAGCATTGGCTGGAGGAGAGAGGGACTGTGTTGGAGGAGAGACAATCGGCCAATGCAGCTGCGTCAGCACCTCTTCAAAATCACTGATGAGATGGAGAGCAACAAATGGTTAATAAGCAAATTCCACACATGGTCCCAGAGTGACATCGCCCTGTTTACTGTTTCCCTCCTCTACCCAGGGTAGGATACAATCATTTTAGTGATCACTTTCTGACACTTTGCCCTGTGCCAAACACTCAGTTTTGATCACAATGTAAAAGCCTAAGCATCTGCAAAATAAGAAAACTGAAATACACTGTACTAGATTATCATGATAATGAACATGCGTTCTTCATCTGTATATAAAAACTTAATAAGTTATGAATTTATATAGAGGGCTTTGGACTTACACTGTTTACATCCATGTGCAGCCCATACTTTATCCTGGTTTGCTTTCAGTGTAAGTTGTTTATAAACGTATTTTATTGGCATAGTAATATAATGTAATAATATGGTTATTATTGTTATTATAAATACCACCGTAATTGAATTGAACCCTGACTGTTAAGACTTCTAAGCCTTAAAACTATGACTACATTGACTATGTAACACCATTAACATGACAAATTGGCAAAAATTCTCTACCAGTAGCTGTTCCACTGTAGAACAGTTTCCTACAGAAAATAAGACAATCTAAAAAGAGGTTCTCTTGAGAGAGTCTCACTCTAGAGAAGGCTGCAAAAGCTGAATGAGATATTAGAGTTTAATCAGATATTTAGCTTGTTGTTTCTCATTCAGTAGACAAGAAAGCAACCATTTCATGTGCCAACAAATATGGCCACCTACTAGTAAAAATACTTTGGCTATTTTTAATAAGTAATAAAGTGATTTTGTGGATTACACAACATATTTGAATGGGATGGAAAACATATCATATTGGGGTCTCTATGTCATTCCAGTCCAGGTCCCCATTAAAATCTACAAAAATACGCATATTTCATAGTATATCCACACTAAGGTTGTGACTGCTAATGCCGTTAATGCATGAAAGGTATGAATATCACCTGATCTACTGTTCTCATTGGTAGAATGACTGACTCATTGAACATTAATTCGTTCAATTTACAACTTCATTTTTCCTGATCTCCTGCATTTCTAACATGTTATTTAGTGGCCAATTTTGTCCTTTGTTCCTGAATTCTTCTGAATGGTTCTACCAAATATGATAACTTACCAACTAATTAACAAACGCTTCTTAAGATGAAATGGGTAAGTCAGAGCAGGGAATGCTGAAATGTGCTAAATTATGAAATATAGACAATACCTCGTAAGCTTGTCTTTCAGGATCTTGTGCCAGAAGTGCAATGTTTCTCTAAGGAATGCTCGTAGATGTGTGCAGCCTGACTCCTTAAGTCCCATATCCAGACTGGCCATGCTGCCCACTGCTTCGATTGCCTCCCATACACTGTTAGTCATCAGGAACTGCTGAATACTGTCACTGTTTATAACAAAGAGGAACATCACAAAGATCACTCACGAAAGGCCTGTATTGGACTCCAAGAAATGACAGGGTTTGGAGGATTAAACAGGTGAGAAGCGAGTGAGTTGAATAAGCATGCTTTCCTGAATCAGCTCCTGCTGGATTGCTTACCTAAGCTCTTCAATGCGAGCCAAGCACTGTAGGTACTTCATGTGCCGTTCTAGCGTGTCCAGCTGTCCCAGGGTTTGTCCCAGGCTGTCGGCCCAGCTCTGAGCTCCCTGCAGATGCTGCTGCAGCATGTTAGACAGAAGTCTCTCCTTCTGAAGCAGGTCATCGAGCTTGGTCCGAGACTCCTCTGCAGCAGAGAGCGCAGCGGCTACACGCAAAGGCACAGAGCTGGATACAGTCAACACCTGCACAGACAGGGAAGTGCAGTCAGTCAGTCTACACCTGAGACTTATGTATGGCACCTACTTTCGAATTCAATTTAGTTTACCACTTCTGAATATTCATATATGTTCACTGAATAAAGATGTTCACGGTAGGGCATGCGCTAAAATGATTCTATAGAGGAGCCTCTAAGCCGCTCCCATCTGAGATAGCTGTTAGGGTTCCTTTACAGGGGTTTGGTTCTTATGTTCATCCAGAAGGAGAAACAGTCAGGGGGCCTTTGGAGAGGGTGGTTAAAAAACACAGAGCAACATTATGGTAAAACTGGCCAGTTCCATTTGGATCCCCTGGTTGAAATCTAAAGCTAAAGCTATTTAAATTCCATTCATATTAGAGGTTTACGCATCAAGCTAGACTAGATGCACAAAATGTACATTGAAATTTGTCCCCAAAAAGCATCACAGGATTGTCATGAGCTGTTTGTGATTGTAGTTGGCTGCAGCTGATCACATAAAATGCAGAATGAAAAAAAAAAACCCTCATAAATCCTGTCTAGTCCAGTATTATCCACATCGAGTCAGTGTGGCTGCAAGATTCCATTCCAACGAAGCCAAAGATCACTGGGTCAGCAGTTTGAAGACTGAACCGCACTGATTAAGTGGAGTCTGGTTTGCTCCAGCTTGTTTGATGGGAAAACCTGCAGCCATGCTAGCTCTGTGTGGATAAGACTGACCAACGCTGATTCACACAGCCCAATCAATGGAGTCCAGAGAGCCTGTGAGGCAGTTATAATTTTCTATGCTGTTTTTTGAGATCTTGTTTTCTTGTGATCTCAGGACAAACTGTAATCTCAAGAAAGCAATTTATGTTGGAATCGAAAGAAAAATATGTTTTAATCTCAAGACCAGAAAACCAAAACTACCTGACTGGAGTTCCTTCAACGCCTTTCTGGACTCCCATACCAATTACGGTGCTATTTGTCTGTGCTATAAAAATAAAAACAAATAGGCAAACCAGTGACTTCTCTGTCTAGACAGCTCACCCAAAGCTGAAAGAGATACTAGCGTTTAATTAGCTATTTGGTTTGCGGTTTCTCACTCAGTAGACGAAATGTGATGTGGCAACAAACACGACCGCCTACTACTAAAAATACTTTGTCTGTTTTTAATAAGAAATAAAGTGTTTTGTGGATTACACAACATATTTGAAGGGCATTGAAAACACATCATATTGTGGTGGATATGTCTTTACAGACCAGGTCCCCCATCAAAATCTATTTAACTACACAAAGTATGCATATTTGGTGGTATATCCACAGTAAGGTTGTGACTGCTGATGCCGTCACTGCATGAAAGTTATGCATGAACAAGCTGATCTACTGTTCTCATTGGTAGAATGACTGACTCATGACGACATTAAATTCATTCAAATTAAACTTCATTGGTCCCGACCTCCTGAATTTCTAACATGTTATTTAGTGGCCAATTTTGTCCTTTGTTCCTGAATTCTTCTGAGAACGGTTCTACCAAATATGATCCAACTCATCACACCAGAATAAGAGATTATGAGATACACTATATTATTGATTGCAGCTTAGTGAGAAAGGATATACCTGGAATTCCTGAGTGCATTCCTATTAAACTGCCTAACAGGAATATACTAAAGCAGGGGCCATCATCAGTCCTGGTCCTTCTAATCCACCTTTTTACAGACCTTGACACCAACCCTAACTGGTCATAAGTGCCTGATCCGGCCTCAGAAATCTTGGTTAGCTGAAAGAGAAGTTAAGAGGCACCCTGGCTTGCACATTTTATTGGTTTCCCCACTTCCAACACCTTATTCAACTCATCAGCTCAATAATAAGCCCTTTCAGAGTTAAAGCAGGGAATCCACTAAAATGTGCAGGGCAGGGTGACTCCAAGACCAGGGCTGAGAAACACTGGTTTAGATCCCTAGACCGGAGAAGGTCGATGAGCACTATCTCAAGGGGTCTTCCTACACAGCAGCTATCTAAGTCTGTGTCCTACAGTGACCACACCATCTGAGAAACCCGGTCAGTGAGAGGTGATGTGCTCTCTGTACCTGCTCCTCCAGCAGTTTGTTCTCTGCTGTCAGTTTCTCAAGAAGCCCTCCAACTTTCTTCAGCGACTTCAGGTCACCGCCGATCTCCCTCTCCACCAGTTCGGCTACATGGTGCATATAGCTGACTTCCTCCGAATCGCATTTGGACTCGGTGTCACTATCATTTACCAGGTTATGGTCATCGTTCATCCTGTTATTATTGTGCTCTACAGCGGGCGCCGCCATGTTTTCCACTGCTCCATGCCCACGTCACCAGCAGCGAGTGTTCCTGCGCACCCCCTCTAGTGGAGACCGCGCGGTAAGACACCACAGAGCCCGCAGACAGAGTAGCAGTGCAGTTAGCTGGCTGTTATTTTAATATTCGTGTGTCTGTAAGACTAAAGGATGGTAAAAACAATTACATAGAATAGAGAAAACTGTCTTCTACATATCCTGACATATTTGTCAGAGAAATGTATGTTGTAACTGTTTCCGGACATCGCTAACATTAGCCTAGCCTAGCCATAATGCCACTTTGGCTGCCTTCTCAGTCACGTCTTTACAGTCTTAGGAAACACAGAGTGAAACATTAAGACTGTTTATATTCTACTAAACTTGAGTGTTATGTTAAACATCCAGCAAAGCTCTGGATGAATATAAAATATTATATAATATGATGAAACACTGCTTACAAACTGCTAACCAGGCAAATCCGAGACCTGTGTGGGCGTAGCTAATAAACTGTTTGATTGACAGCTCTATGTCCAACACTCCTTGCCTGTTCTGCCACTCATACGGAGCTAATATCATTATCTAGCTGTCATGTGACGCTAACTGGGCGAACAAAAGACTGGTCAAAGCAGCATGTGAATGATGGAAAAGACAAACAAAGAATTGGTGTGTGGATAAACAAAGGCGACAGTGCGCTACAGACAGGGTCTGTCTTGCTAGTTTTTGGTTTTGCTGGGATATCTTTACCCTACTGAGTTTCTCTGACTCTAAAACTGTTCTGTGTGGGCGGGGCAAAAGGACATCAGCTCTGTGATTGGTTAGGAAATGCTTACAGAAGTGTTACCCAAGATTAGGACCACCCAGTTTACATGGAGAGGAGAGAAATATGGTGAAACACAGTATATCAGTAGTTTATTGGTCATTGGAACATTATTCCTGGGGTTTACTTAGAACATGTTTACTGGTGGCCAGCAAGAATATGATTAGCCTAATTAGAGAGAATCCTAAGAAAGTGGAGAGAGAGTCCTTGGCACACACTCATGCACTTTAGGCACAAAATGGGCAAAACTAACAATCACATTTTACAGTCCCCTTTAAATATTTAACCTTTTATTAAAAATGAAAATAGAAGATTAAAATCAGGAACATTCTTAAATATATAAATATTAAGGATAAACAGACATAATTAATCAACAACAACCAAAAGAAGAAAAAAAAAAAGCAAAACTACATTTGCATTTTTGGGCTGAAGTGGCACTTATCTGATTTGTTACCCTAATGTGGCACGGATCTGAAGTTTTCAGAGCTATGGGAACACACTAATCTTATCTTTTCAAATCTGACCTTTAACATGTGGTCCTAGATCGGATATACATCCAGTTTGTAGGCATATGACCTCCATTAGAACACGTTTTTTTACTGTGCCTGACTCAAATTTACACCAATCTGAAATCTGAATCCACCTTCTTAAAATCTGTTTAGCTCACGTACCTACTCACATTAAGCACAGCCCATTATATCACATTATTTCAAACCCATAGAATAATAAACCAAGAAAATTCTTGTTTGCACATAATCTTTTACCCAAATGGAAAAAAAACCAATAATATCATGTGTCACCTCGCCCTCTCAACACCATTACTACTGATCATAAAAATAGTAAGCGAAAATATTCATCAGTGTCTGCCTAAACAGATCAATAGAAGTTCTTCAAAATGAATACAATTTCTTTACATTAACTTATAAATAAAATATTTGGCGTCTCCTGTAACCACCCCATTTTTTGAGATACATGTCTTTTTGCTGCAGTGTGTTCCTTTTATTTCTCATCAGCTCCTACATACCTCTGCTCAGGCCTGGAGGCCTAGTCTTTCCAGAACTAGACATGTATTGATTAAAGCTGCAGTTAATGGTATACACACACATGGTGTTGGCTAATGAACATCAAATGAAGCTATGAACTATAAATACTGCATCTAAAATTCTTATTGCAGACAGAGTTCAAGTTTATCCTGTGCACCTTCGTGTTCCTCCTTCGTTGTCTGCTTGTTCTGTAGACTTGGCTACTTAGTACGCTGGAAGTTGCCTTGTGTCCATATTACAGGGCTGTGCTTGCTTTGGATGGCAGGGTGGACATAAGTCCTCGAGGATGTTTTGCTTACAGCAAGCGTGCCAAAGTAAACCCAGTCTGGAGCAACAGCTGTAGAGACATCTATAAGCTGTCACACCAAGCTGTTCCCTGCGCTTGATTAAACAGCAGAACCGACCCTAACATGGTACATCACAGGTCTCCTTATTACGTAACATGCACTCAGACTCAGAAGGGAGGAGCTTGTTTGTTTTTTGCCTCAGTGCTATTTAGGAACCTAGTTATAGCCTACATTATGTCATTTATGAAGAGGTGACCACAAACAAGATATCATATGTTACCTGTTAGGATGACTGATCTGTATACCTTTGGCTTCAATGTCTGGATAACATGTGCTTTGCTGACCAGTGGGCAGTGACACTGCCCAGTCTCAGATGTCCTTAAGGAGTGGTTTGTGTGTTCACAAGCATTCATGTGGTCTAATAGAAGTACAGGTAATCTTGCAATCCCACTGTGGTATTTTTGTAGCTGCTATGCACTTCTCTCTTCTCTCTGGTTGAGCTTCTCGTAGCAGCTGCTGGTACTTAGCTTTGATACACACTCATCAAAAAGAGAAATAGCTGCACCCAGAAGGATGTGTCGGATTGCAATGCTATTGGGAAAGAAGGTAAAGGTTACCAGCAACAATAAACGATGATAAATTTAGACTGATATTTATATTTATATATTTATTGGGCTACACATACTAAAGTTGGGTCTCTCAGTATGGCGTTGGGCCGCCATATTTTCTAATGCGACATTCAGGTACAGTCACATGCGTGGCCGAGCATGAAACTTGAATCATTCGCCACCATTGGTTGGTTGTGCAGCTGATGCCTGTTGCTGGTCAGTTGCTAGGATGTCACTAAAAATGAGTAGAACTCTATGGGAGGAACAAAGAATGGATAAATGACACAAAGAGGAGTGCAGGTCAGTATATACCCATCATAACAATTATGTAGGTGAGTTTGTGCTGAGTCAGTGCATGCAGTTCGGTAACTCTTGGTTAAAGGAAACAGTGTTATGAATAGGGTCAAAAATGAATAGATCTCAAGGGATGAGTGCGAGTCGAACCAATAGCCTGTTGAATTTGCGTTTGGAAGTCTGCCCTGAGAATTTAATGTTGGATCAAAACCCTGTACATTCGAATCGGATCAAAAATCTCAGAACGCTCTGGAGTTGGAATGGTGCCAGTATCTTGAAAACTGTGGGATTAGATAGTGTGGACAAAATAATCTCTTGGCCAAGAAGAAGAAGAAGAAGGAGAAGAAGATAAATTGGCTAACAATAGTGTTGTGTATTGCACTAATATACATAATATATAGTCACTAATTATATCTACTTATAAATATATATATAAGTCACTAATTATATGTAATAAATTTATTAAACATGGACAGACAAATGCTGCATGACTAAAACAATGTTAGTAGCCACCCTGATCTAGATCTAGCCCATACTTTTATCAATACTAGATATTTTTCTAGATATGTCTGATATATAACAGCGTATCATGAAACTACGTGAACAGGTCTATTCAGGATGAAACTTCAGAAGCACATGTCTTGGCTGACCAACTGCTTGGGTTAAAGGCTACATTTCATTTTTGCCCCAAAACACAGTTTTAACTTGCTGTAAACTGGGCAGTTAGTTTAACGGATGGAGGACTGGTGTGATGCATGCTCAGTGCTTGGTGTGTGTCTTCTCTGCAGATTCATCCCGATGCCCTAGAGGCACTTACAACATCCTCCTTCACTCACATGTTTGCACCATAAAACTGTCAAGGCCATGAATAATGAGTCTGTTGTACTGCGGCCGCTGCAGAGTGATGGCGTTGACCTGACACTCTTCTCCTCCCAGTGTGATTTCATGAGTGAGACCAAATGACGATGGCAGGAAAGGAAAAAGTGAACTGTAAAAGAAAAGCTGTTTACTCAGAGCTATTGAGGGGTGAAAAAAGCCCGGAAAATCTTTACTTGAGTGGGACGGTCGCATCTATAATTCAATTCAAAATAGTAAAAAAATATCATTAAAGAAAATGATACAACTAATAGTCCTATAATAATTAGTTCGCTATTTATTGGAAAACGCTGAATTACTCTGAGTTACTGTAAGTTAATAAGACCCAGAGCTGGTTTATTGACTACTTAAAATAACTCATCCAACATTCAGGCCCTCTCAGACATTCTTGCATGTGACTTTAGCGATCACAAGTATGACATGGTATGTGTTGGTTGCTAACAAAATTTCAATCAATTAGAAAAGATCAATAAAGATAAGCTTTATACTCCCCAAATCGGAGAGTCATTGCTTAGATAACATTAGCTAAAATACCTAGCTAGCACTCTTGCTTTCGCAAAATCATGCAGTTGAGCCAGATTCGGTAGATGCCTTCCTCGAAACATTGGGAATGGGATTTTAGCCACTGCTGGTAGACCCATATGGCCATATGCTTCCATACACCTTCAAATTCAACTTCCTTCGCACTATGGCCTTTGGCATGCCCATATGCAGTCACTCCTTTTGGCCAATCATTAACATCTGCTTTTTCCACATTTTCAACACATGGAATGAGACATTCACTGCATTGTACCACCCCTTCAATCTATGAATCCCACCACACACCCCACATGTATTTATATAGCCTCATCATCCTCGTGCAGTGCCAAGTTACTTCCACCATAAGCACGTGAGTTGACTCGTTGTTGTTTAGTGAGCTTAGATTGTTTATATAAAAGACTTTCTGTTGTTCAGATGTACATTCATAGTTTTTCAGCATGGTTACTGTTTCGCACCGTAGCAGCAGTCAGGATGCCACCATGTACGTGGGTGTATAGCTGATCTTTCAGTTGAGTGACTGTGAAAACACCTCAGCAAAAATCCCCCAGTCATCGGATGATAAGGCCTCTCTCACCTCAAAGCGTGGGTGGCCTCACGTCCACCAGAATGTACCTGCTGCTAGGGTAACCTCACATCTGTCACCACTGTAAAGAAGACTTCAGAATAACTGACTGGAAGTCAAAAGATCCCTCCATTTGATAGCTTTTTTGAAAACAGCTATCGAGTCCATCAAACCATAACACCTACAGCCCCTGCACTTTTCTTATGGGCTTTTTACAGCTGTCAGTCTCAAAGCTAAGGTCCATAGTCCTGCTTTCCAAGCCTTTATTTCTGCATTGCAGTCTTTAATTTATCATTCCCTCAATACAGTCTGTATTTATTTCACAGATCTGACAGCCATGGACAGGTTTTTGGAGCTGCTACACAGCTGTGACTCATTGTCAGGTACAGTAAGACCATACTAGCCCAAAGCTCACAGCAGCACATTAGTCAGGCTGTGGTTTGTGTAGAGTGGCCTCCATTGAATGCCTTGGCATGCCTGGCAGTAAATGGCCAACGAGTTCAGCATTGCTCAAAACACTTCTGAGAGCGTATTTTCCTATTTTCCCCACATTCCTCACCCAGCTGTTTGCGTGTGTATAAGATGTGCATTCATTCATGTGTGTGTATGTCAGTGTGTTCGCGTATGTGTGCGTGTATCAGTTTCCTCTTGTTAATGGTGGCCATGTCATGGCTTGTTAACTAGGCATGCGAGAGCATTACCCTCCTACTAGAGGATGTTTTATTTCACTGTGTGGGTCATTTAGTAAACGTGATTCAACACACTATCCCTCTCCTGCTCATAAACATCTGTTTAAATGTAGAAATGGGAAATCTAAACTCATTCACATGCATCACTTCTGGTACTTAGCAGCAAAACTCAACTATGATAACTTTGGTACATTTGATGAACTATGAGTTTGTATGCTGTTCTGTATTTGGCATTGCATTTTACCAAGTCATATCCCTGACCTTCCTATTTTTAAACAATTTGCATGTAAAACTCTATTTCAGTCGCCACCAAAAGTGGAAAAACACCATCATCAAAATAAAATTGCTGCACCCAGAAGCAAGTGTCACATTGCAATCCTATTGGAAAGAAGATAAAGGTTACAATGGGAACAATACATTATTATTTAGACTGATATGGCCAATATTTATTAAGCTAAACATTCAGAAGTAGGGTCTCTCAGTATGGTGTGGTTCTCCAACGTCATACTGAGAGACACTACTTGCTAATGCAACATACATACATCTCAGCATGGACTTGTAGTGGTTCCTAATGGTGTCCTGTAACAATCCATCCCATGCAGCTTGGATAGTCGCACACAGTGCCTGTGTATTGTGTGGTGGTGGTTCAGGTGCAGTGACACCAGGCCTTCTGGACATATAATGAGTAATGTGTGGCACTAACCACAGAGCCTCCACACACAGATGCATTGGTCTTCTCCACCAAGATGAAAGCGGTTACTAAGGACTAGTCACTAAAAATGACCCGCTACCATTCTGAGTCATTCCTTGGCAGTCTGGCATTGCAGTCAGAATGACTCATGAAGGGCATCACTGCTCAATGAATGTCTGATATCGTGGGTGATGGGTCAGTTAGGTACAGTAAAAGGCCCGTCCTTGTGTATGCACTTCACCTAAAGCCTGTAATGCCTGGCACACAACTCTATAAAGTGTTATGGGGGCATCTACCATGTTTATGTGGACAGATGTTATAAGGTGTCATGATCTGACTTCATGAAGTCATTACTCTTGCTCCATAAAATATTATGCCTGTCATTATAACTACTCAAGAGACATTATACAAGCTTACACTAGGTATTATACAGTGTTACAGTAAGTGTATTATAACTGATATGATGGCTGCTACATTCTTACTCTGTACATATTTAGAGATGAGTGCAAAATGAAAATAAAACTGAAAATAATATGTCACTAATGAAAGAAAAAGTCTGTTTAGTGTTGACATTGTTTTTCCATCAGTGAAATTCAGTTGTCAGTTTAAGCTTTCACAAACAATGCATCATGCACTTTACGACGCTGTAAAATGTTATAAGTTTACATTCGTCACCAAACAAGATATTCAGGGAGAGACAAACATGCACAAGAGTAGACGAATATAGGAAGAGAATTTGACGTCTACCAAAGATGACAAAAAATTCAAATTAATTAAATGTATTGACAACTAAAACAGCCCTCATGTTTTAATGCTATTATAAATATATAGAATTTATTGCTCAACAATGCATCTATGTAATTTTGTATTGCTAATTTTCCATAATGTTTAACTGTTAATACATTTAGACAAACGTTTTTTTTAGACTTTTAATTAATATGCAAATTATATCTTTGTAAAAATAAATGAAGACTCTTTGAAGAATCTTTACAGTGAAGTTAAATGCCATTATTAATTATACTGCTAAATATAGCACATACTTTTTGGTTTGGGTTTATTGTATATTTTTAAAAATATTTCAAAACTTTTGGACAGGCCACATTTTATGTTTATTTTTATTTTTTCTTTAGATTAGATTTTTAGCAAATAAACACTGAGTGTTTAACCTGCAGTAGTATACATAGGCAGAGCTTTTGCATACGATTGTATATGCACAGTGCGAGTTTGGTGTTTTTGCATGAAGGGTGTGGGTGTGTGTGTGTTGGCAACGAGTAAAACCTCCTCTACAGATTTGTGTTTCTAAATGCCAGTGAAAGCTTGTGTGCAAAGGCCGGTTCTTTGGAGACGCAGTAAAGGCCTCTTGTTGCGTCGCCTTTTGATGCAGCGCTGCTTTGAGTTTCCAGTTCAGTTAATTAAACAGTCCAGTCTAACAAGCATCCTCATAATGAAAAGCAGACACATTCACTCACCTCCATTGTCACTAAAGCCAACAGTAAAACTCCACTCTCTCTGATCTGCAGCCTAGAAGTCCTTTCTGCAGTAGAGTGTCACTTTAATTAAAGCTTTTATCAGTTGCGTGATAAAGTTTTTATTGCTGGAGGTCATAAAGGTCACGGAGGCTTCTGTGCCCTGCCCAGCATGACTCCGAGCCGGTCCGGCTTGTATAAAATGAAAGCTGGCATCTTCCTGCTGCCTTTATTCTACACAGTCTCTGCCCTCTCTCTGCCACCTGCAAGAAGCAAGAATAATCTTCAGTGTACCACTAATGAGGGTGGGTTTATGGATGGACTTAAAGTGCATAAATTTGGAATCAAATAAACTAAAATCATCCACAGCTTGTTATATTGTTTTTAATATGTATATTTTACCACTAAGTCAGTAGCAGTGATGTGAATAACCATGGGTTCTTAGACACATTGTGATTCTTTTTTTTAAATATTAGAAATCTACTCAGCAAATGCCACAAACACATTTTATATCGCCTCAAAAAAGCCCTAATGAAAGATAGCAATAAAAATATATCAGTATTTTCATAAAAATGCTTCATATGAAGTACTAGTTTCTACATTAAACACTGCTATGAATGCCTGTATTAAATGCTATAAATGTCTATATGCCAATTTCAGCCAGCACAACGTTCCCGTCAGGACTTTTCCCAACTTTTCCCATTTCCAGTGGAGTTGCTAGGCCAGACTGACAGCTCTGGACGAGGGTCGGTGGGAGGTGAAATCAGGATGGGGATGTGAGATTGTGCTTTACAACAGCCGTCCTCTGCTTAGTGTTGGGAAAAAGTCCAATGCTGGCTCAGACAGTCATATCAGGCCTTTTAAGTTGTATACCAATCACTTCAAACCTGGGTGGGCTAATCACTGCAAAGTAAGGTCAGTTGAAACAGGATTTTAACGGAAAGCTTGCAAGCCTTATTCATATGCAGCCTGAATCAGTAAGCAGCTACAGAGTGGAGATAGCTACCTATAATCTGTCTTGATGCAAACTGTGGTCCAAAGAGCTGGCTATCAAGTTGCTGGTTACCTAGCCAACATTAAGTTCTCATAAAGTACAGAAAAGGCTGTAGGCCTTAAAGCAAGGCTATTTGTTGTTATACTTCTATTAAGCTTTTTGAAACTGTAACAATAACAATCTGCTTGCACACACCAAGACTGTACCAGCCTATAATCTGTGTTTATGAATAATGTTTAAGACCTGGAGCTAATCTGTGTTGCAGTTATTTATTTAAGCAGTAAATGATCGGTGCTTAATACACTATAGAGAAATTTGACTAAATAGCATTCTTTGATATGTTTTCTGCCTATCGCCACTATAAAAGTTTTTAATGAACAAACCTTTTGGGGCTCTTAAAAACGTCCTCCTGTCCCCAAACCACCCCCCTAGTTTTACTTTTATTCTCTATGATTTTTTATTCTTTTCCTTCCCATAAACAGTAACGCACCCTGGGGCATGTGAAAGGCACTGTATAGGTGTAACATATTATTATGAAAATGGATATTATTATTGTTGTTGTTGTTAAAAGGTAAAATAGTATTAGTATTATTCATAAAGGTTTAGCCCCCATACCCATAAACCTCTAGTGACGCCCCTGTTTGATGCTCATTGTTTGGGGGGCATGGATGCTAAACAACTCAAGCCTGGGCGAGCCCAGCATTGCACAGCAAGAAGACAAAAAAATAAATAGTGTACAGCGTATCTGCCTTCATTCCACCTTAAATAAACAATCTCCACTGCTGAAGCCCTCCTCTAATACTCATCGGCTTTCACCAATGGCGTCATCGTGCCAGTGCACTGCCATCACTCGCATACCACTATGAGGCATGGAACATTTTCTTCACCGCCATGTAAACCTGCAACAGTTTGGTAATAGCACATACAAGCATTTGCAAGTTGAGCTCCGTTAAAAGCCGAGACTGAGTGAGAAGTGAATAAAAGATCTCTGGCCATTGTGTTGACTGTATGCACACTCAAACAAAGAAAAATGTGCTTATGACTTGGTCCAAATGGAGAACTGTTGTACTAACTGTGTGAAGAGTTTTGAGAAAGAGGACTCAGAACTGAAAATGCTTGTTTAGGTTTTGCCTCTCTCGTGTTTACAGAATTCGGTATGGCCGATGGTGGGTGGGGAGGCATGGGTTTGTGTGCGTATGTGTGTGTGAGGGTGGGTCTGTTTCTCCTCGCATGTGCCTGGCAGCTTGTTTTTCCCACTCTGCTCATGCTGCAGGTGCAGCTTGCAGCTGCAGCTCAGACACGCACGCCAGCAGCGTGAATCATTTTCCCCCTTTTCAGAGCAGCACAATCAAAGCATATGGACGACATGAAAGAAAGAGAGGGCGCTTGCAGTGTTTTATCTGGATCCTTACCATCTCTCCGTTAAGCTGGATTGGGGAAAAAAAAGACAGCTCAAGTGTGCATGTGTGTATGTATGCGGGAGGAGAGGAGCAGTGAAAATCTTGACCTCGCGACACTTGCGTGATTGTTTTTCTAGTCCTGGCTCATCTCCGGCTGTCAGTGCTGTCATACTGTCCATGTGCACATGGCCTGCAGAGCAAGCGAGTGATAAAACGGATAAAAAAGGAGAAAAGACAGCGCAAAGAGGGCCACACAAGTGGAGTAAAGCCCACAGGGCAGGTCAGGCCTTTGCAGAGCCGTGGCCGAGCCTTCTGCAGTCTCGGCCTGTTGTTTTTCAAAAGATTTGCTGATAAGCAGTGCAGCAAACCCTCCCACAGCTTTCTTTCACTCAGAAAGGCGTGAAGCGTCGTACCTTATCCTCTGAGCGCGAGCAGGGTTTTTAGGCCTGCGTGCTCTGATAATCCATCAATCACAAGTTTAGAGGATGTGTAGATAAATCCAAACACACCTGCGCTGAAAAATCTACAGTCCTGTGCAAAACTGTCAGAGGTCATTTATTTCATTTGCAAGCTCAATTACACATACGCCTCGTCAACTAAACATATGTACATCAGATGTTTCAGTATTTAGATTAAACACTCTTTGCCTGTATCACACCTTCCATCCTTTTTAGGAGACTTGCTTTCAGTGTTTCAAAGAAATCTGCAGGGGTATTTTATCACACCTCCAAAGTTCAGTCTTAGAAGTTGGTTGCCTTTCCAGATAATCCCAAGCATTTTGGTGCTGTTGTTGTTGTTGTTAGCCCATTGTTCTGAGAACACCAGTGGGTTCTTTCTCAGACAATCCCCTTTTCTCAGTAATGGCCTCTTGAAATCTACACACCCTTTCAGACACGTGGAGCTGAAGGATCTTCTCACAGTGGAAGGATGGACAGAATTAGAAGCAAGACTGGAGCCTGAGTTTCTGCTCTCTCTCAGAGATGGAAGCTGTATTGTTTGGGGATAGTTTTGGTGGTCTACCAGATCTTGCGTGACTGTTATGATCTGTTTCTCTCTGTTTTTTTGGCAAACTATTTTTATTTTTTGGCAAAATATTTTTTGTGACTTTCTTTTTTCCTTTCCTTCTTTTTATTGTAGTTCTAAACTCCTCAGAAGCATCTCCTCTGGACATAACATGGACTTAATAATAAAATGTATTAGGATATTTGTGGCATTAGGTAATAATACTTTGTACTTTAAGAGGCGATAGTGTGTCAATGTAGTGGCAAGTCGAATCAGTCTAACAGGAGAGGATAAAGAAGTGGCACTGCTGCCCCGGCCTGAAAGTTCTGCTCCTGTACAGTTTCTGGTGATGTATCGCACCCTATTGTTTGAAGTATAAGTATGACATTGCCTTATCTTACACATCGCTCCTTTAAACGAATTAGTTAACTGTCTTAACACTTATAGAGACCATTGTACTTTATTACCGTGGTACACATTCGTGAAGAATAGTCTAATGCATCACTTTTTTTAGTGTATCTCTGTGCTTTTTTATAAACTCACTATAATGTTCATACACAGTGAACAAACACTGATAACCCGTATCAGTCACTCTTGCACTTTCACTGATTGTTTAGTGCGTACAGCCAAAGATGTGTGAGTGAGATAAGCCTGTGAAAACACTCTCAGCCTCCCTCACTGCTTTACAATAACTCGGGTATTATAAAGCGTGCACTGAGTGACATAATTATAGTTACTCATAAAGGGGGAGAATGATAGATGTGTGTTTTCCCCATCAGCAGATTTCTGAAGCGCAGCAGGTGAGATGAAGCTTGGCAGAGTTTTCACAAGATGAGTTTGCTGGGGTGGTCCAGCAGCCAAGTGCTGCTATATGCTAAAACAGAAAGGCACACTGGGTTGCACTGTCACCTCACAGCAAGAAGAGTGTGGGTTTGATTTTTGGCTAGGGCAACCAGGGTCCTCTCCATGTTGAGGTTGCCTGTCCTCTCTTTGCCCTTTTCGGTCAAAAGAACCATGGCTCTTTAACAGGTTCTGGTGTGATCTAGTGAACCAGTCTGCGTTAGCATCATCTTTTATTGGCATCAAAGGATACAACATCAGCGCCAACAAAGGGCATTATACAATGGCAGTAAACAGTACAACCAAGATGGCGGAGAGTATAGATTACCTTCAGCACACCAGTGGGTGACGTCATTGTTGTCTTCTTGTTCCTCAACAACTAATACGTCCATGGATGTTGTTAATGCTGAAGAACCTACTATTCTTTGGTTCCAGCTGGGCACAAACCTTTCAGGTTCTGAACAGGCTGTGTGGTGAATTGGAGATGCTAAATTGCCCCTAGGGGTGTGTGTGTGTGTGTGTGTGTGTGTTTGTCTGGGTATCTGCCCTGCAACGAACTGGCAACCTCTCCAGCGAGTTTCCTGGGGTGTTGCTTTCTGCCCAGTGAGCACTGGAATAATCTCCAGCATTCCACATGACCCAGAAGGACAAGAAGCTCAGAAGATGAATAAAAGAGTCATCGATACTGGGATATTGGACTCTGTAATACTGATACCACAGACTTAACCTAAATAAATACAGGATGGTCTCTGACTTTGGCACAATGCTGTGGTATGCATATATACATCAGCCGGTTGCTATCCTTGACTGTAACTAGTAAATGGCCTGTTGGGTGCTTGATGATCAAGTACCTGCAGCATTTACCAGTGTTGTCTTTGTGTACACTCTGCCTACTAAGCCAGGTGAAAGCCAGTAAAGAGGAAACATGCACTGTAGAGCTCAGAGCTAACTGCAATATGGTGCAATGTGCTTAAGAAAACCCAGGCCCATCAGTCAGTCATTACCCTTATTTTTCTGCCAGACTGCAAGTTAACAGTATCTGTTTGCTTTGTCTGGTTGCCCCTCCACAAGTTGCTTCATCCTCCTTTGCTGCTATATCGGTCTGTTTGCTGTCGGTGCTACATAGGTGTGCTTTATTTGGACTGTAATAAAAGTTTTTTTCTGTGTATCATGTCTCTTATTTTATAAAATCAGGCTTCTGCCAAAGCTGAAAGTGAGCCAGCTGGCTAACACTATCATTACCGTGATAAATTACAGGGATGCATTAATATGGGAAGTGTGGGCAGATGCTGATGTGCAATATTTTTCATGTGCCTGTCTGCAGATATGCAGATATATAAACATTTATAAAAACAGATAGAAATTTGGACTACAACTAACTGGTATAGCCTGGCAGAAATGTTGCACATATTTATAGAGGGTTACAAATGCAGTAAAATGAATAAAATACCACTGTTAATTATAATAGTAATAATCATTTGATCAAAGTAGCCCAGCGGTTTCTAATGATTCTGCTCCAGTAAGGTTAATCTTGTTCTTGGTGGTGAACAGTAAACGTGTACAAAGTAAACCCTGTGAATAACGTAAAAAAGGCCAAGAAATAATCAAGGTGATCACCATACCTCTCTTCTATCAAGTCGATTCTAACATTTGGGTAATGCTTCCATAAACAGTCTTTTGCCCCACCCACACAAAGCAGTTTCAGAGTCAGAGAACCTTAGCCAGCTAAAGTTAACCCTGTATAACCAAATCCTAGCAAGCTAGAGCACCTGTCTGTAGCTGCCTGTCACCTGTTCATTTATTTATTCATACACCTACACTGATTGTTCACATGCTCCGTTTGCACAATATGAGAATATTCAAGCTGCATGGGATGGATTATCAGAGGACACCAGTAGGAACCTCTAAATACGTCTGGCATGTTGCGATACTGAGAGACACTACTTCTGTATGTGTAGCTCAGTAAATATTACCCATATCAGTCTAAATGTATCATCATTTATTGTTCCTGGTAACCTTTATCTTCCTTCCCAACAGCACTGCAATCCCACACTTCCCTCTGGGACCTTGAACCTTGAATAAACAAACAAACAACAAATAAATAAAAAATAAATAAAATAAAGACTGTACTCAGCTTATCATGTGGTACTACTGTTGTGTGATGTACCACTCCAGTCCTCTAAAAGACTGAACTAAAGACTAAACACTGTGATGCATTGTGCACTGTGAAAATGCCTTTGAGTTTGCTGATGTTATATTTTTATCATATCGCCCACTAACATATACAGTTGGCTAGCACTTGGTACATTTACATTTGCTTTGATTTATGAGCATTATGCGTCTGATATATAAATGAAAAGTTAATAAATATAGTCCTGAAGAGAGCAGAGTGCTGCCTGAGGCTCTCTGTCATCAGCTGGCACGGCTCCTCTCTATCTGCCCCGTTCAGACGCGCCCCATCTCTCAGCGGGTGCATACCAGCGTAAGAACCGCTTACTTTGAGCTGGCTGGTGTGTGTCTGCTGGCATCCCCCATTCAATGGGCCCGGCAAGAACGTTGTTTTTAGAAACGGTGATAAAACAGCAATTACTCAGCCGGTGAGTGTTTACTGGGGCGGCTGTAGCTGAGGTAACTTTGGCACGCCAGCAGGGCCTAATACCTCTGTCTCTTGCTGGCTTCCAGACCGCAGGCCTTCCAGCGCCGTTTTCACACCGGGTGAAATGTTGCTCGTACCTGCAAATGGCAATTCTCTCTTCTCTCTGCGCTTCGCTTTGCAGGGCCACGAGTAAAGCCATTGCGGGAGGAGATGAAATTATGCTCATTAGTTTTCCTGGGGGCTGGACGAGAAGCTGGTAGGCATCCTGCTGAAAACAGGCGCTGTCTCTTCTCTGGTTTTTAACAAAAGCAGATGTTCACTGACCCGAGGCTCTGCTCTTATTTATACTAAACATTTGAGTCAGCATGTTGTGATATAATCCTTTCAGCATGTGATAATATAACACTTTTTCATGACAGCTTATTATTAAAAAACATGACCATTTGTACGGCTTTCGTGTACTAAGCTGGTTTGGTTATGGAAAAAAAGGTCACACAGCCGAAAGAGGTCAGAGTGGGGGAAAAAACTCTGTTTACCGAAAACTGCAAACCACAGATAATGTGGAAATAATCTGCAGTGTGTGCATGTTCTCTAACATGGCTGCAAGGGCTCTATCAGCCCGTGTTTTTTTTTTTTTCATGCGTTCACAGATCTCCAGAGAACAAAAACAACTGCAAAATACCTTGCTCTGCTTCAGTCATCTGTCAAGGTTAGTGGTTTCAGGGCTTCTGCACACCAGTCCCCTCCTCCACCGCAATCAGCAAGGCCTGCCCTGAAAGCAACAGTTAATTAAAAGCATGATCTTCTCCAATAGAAGGAGAGACAGGGCTTGTGCTCCTAAAGTTTTAACCAGCTCCACTCCTGGGAGATGAGACCTGCGAGGAAGACCTTCCAAAATGAATTACGACGGTAATGAAAGCGTTTCTCCCTGCAGAAACTGCATCTGGTGAAATATCACGTTTAAAAAACCCTGGGGTGATGTCATGCAGACATACGCTCCTTAGATTGAAAATCCATCAGCCCCCATTAAACAACAAAAAAAAAGAAGTGCGAGAGAGGAGAAAGAGCACGAAAGAAAATAGTGTGTGTACAATATGTTTTCACTTATGGGGTTTGACAGGTTTGAGGCGAGGAGAAAGGGAGAAGGCTAAAAAAGTTGGCAGGGCCGGCCACTAGCGCGTGGCAAAAAGATTCAAGTGCAGTGAAGGGAGCGGGGGAAGGGTTTTGGAGGCGAGCCACTTATCAATTTAACCCCTTCATACCACTGTTGTGTGCTCAGGAGAGAAGGCAGACGCCCTGTGGAGCTCTTATGACATTCTACCATGTGTGATTTACTGCTTGTGTTCAACAGTGAAACTTATCAGACCTTTAAACTCCAAAATCCTACACTCGTAAAAATTAAGATGCCAGCAAAGGTTCTTTGTGCTACTTTTTACCATCACAGAACAAAAAATGAGTCACCTTGCATGTTTAAGGTGGTAGTAACCTCAGGCTCCTGCAGATGGTGCTGCACATGGATGACCGTGCTATAAATACCTGCAGGGTTTGAGCGACGGGATTCGTAGATTGAGAAGAGGTGGTACAGTGCAGTGTATGTCTCATTCCAAGTGTGGAAAATGACTCCAAAGCAGATGTTAATGATTGGATGAAAGGAGGGAGTGAATCTGCAGGTGTATGGAAGCGTACGATCATACGGGTCTACCAGCAGTGGCTAAAATCCCGGTCTACAGGGAATTCCCCTCAGAAGTGTGCCAGGAAAGGCCTCCACCAAATCTGTCCCAACTGTGCAATTATTTGATGAAAGAGTGTGAACATTGATGTGGCCTACATCCAGAAATCTGTCCAGCTAATGCCAAACCAAAAGCCAGCTGTTATTTTATATCCTATTATGTTACTAATTTTTCATCCTTGTTATGTAAGGCATTCTACAAACAATGGCGGTTACATTGAGGTTGCACTTCTGGGGAGGGGTGTGTTGTGCTATGGCGTAGGGTACACAACTGAACACTCCCTGTGCCATACTTACAGTGTGGATTCGTGCAGACAGCTAAGCTGAGAAGAGAAAGCTAAAAGGTAAAAACGTACCACAACATCGTCCTCTAGTCAAGCTGGCAATGGTGAACCCAGTCTACTAACTTGTTTTACTGGACTTTCAGGATCGGACTGTGGTTCAAATTGATACAGCAGTACCGAGACTATTGTAAGAATAGCCACAGTGGCGTGGTGGAAAAACTTGTGGCAGAATGCTGCACTAGCTGTTAACCAAGCAGAACAAAGTGGGCAGGTTGACCAATCAGAGAACAGTCTCTAACAGAACGTTTCTGACAGAGGGTGAATACAGATGTACAGTATGAGAAAGATGTTTTTAGGAAATTGAAGAAGTTAATCAAAACCTGAAAACTGGAAGCATGCAAAAGTGAGAAAACAGGGAAAGCTAGAGCCACATAACAAAAGAGATTTTTTTTTGTTTATTAATGCAACAACACTTGGTTCTGCAAAAACTAGTGACCATGACTGGCTTTGCTATTTTTAGCAGCAATGGCTACAGTCTCCAAGTGCAATGTGAAGCACTATTAACTACAGAAATTTTGAACTGCTAAGTTCTGGACAAACCACAGCAGCTCACTTTCCTCATTTACTCACACCATAGACTCTGTATAGCTGAAAGGATGAAAAATATGGCAGTATGAGGTAGGGATGGGCATTTTGACTCATGGGGACTTTGCATCTTCCTACAGGTGGACGATTTGCCAGCATTTTAGTTTGTCAGACAAAAATAAAATTAGCCGGGCCCTAGCTAACACCAAGTTATCTAAGCTAAGTTAGCCCTGTTAGCCTACTTTGAAAACCTGGTACTCATGTTTTGCTGTAACTCATTTGCAAATCTCTAGAAGAATAACTGAAGACTAAATGTGATGCATCAAAATGTCTTGAAGTATAGCAATGTCACATTTAGCCTGTGAGCTAAAGAGTTAACAGATCCGACCGGCACAACACTACATGCTAATGAGGACTTTTGGTTTTGTCATCTTTTCACTATTTTGGTCCTAGATAGCATCAGCTAGTTCAAACTAGTCAGCCTAGTATGTGTAAAAGTTGCTGCCTTAACATCCTTAACAATGTGTCCCTTGGGATCTTTGAAACGGCTGATTCAAAACTTGCCAAATGTCCAGCCTGGACTTACCAGCCATTTTTTGAATGGTAGTCTTGCAGCATGACCCAGCTATTATTCTGTTGCAACGCAGGGAGGTGACCTTAAACTCTCCTTTGAAGTTAAGAAGAATTCATGTTTCCTTCCATGGTAAGCAATCCATAATTAAAACAGCTCCATCACCATTCTTTAGCATTGGTACAATGCCCTCTTCTTGAAAGCAGTGTTTGATTTTTGCCCACCTGAGCAGAGCTATGACGCTCTAAAAGTTCCGCTTTTGATTCATCTCTTCACGAAACATCATTCCGCTGGGTTTTTTGGCAACCGTGAAAGAGCTATTCATTCGATTCTGTTCTTGTCCAGTGTCTTTCTGATGCTTAACTTATGAGCACTGACCTGAACAGGAGTGATGAACACCAGCAGATCGCTTCCCGGTTGTTTTATTACTTAATGGAAGATTTTATGTCTTGTTGTTGTCTAGACTTTGCTAGCGTGCTTGCATTTCTTCAAACACCATTTACTGGCCTATATGGTTCTGACGTTAACAGCCTGCCTCTGGGAGTGAAGCATTAGATTTAGGACTAATTGCAACATGCCAAAACATAAAAAAATGAAGAAGCATCCAGGATTGGAATAGTATATCTAATAAAGTGGCTATTGTGTGTGTGTGTATATTGTCAACACAATTTTGTCACTTTACCTGAATTTGCCAGTGATTGCATGCTGTGTACCATGCCTAAAAGAAGTTTCATGAAATTCTGATTTACAAGCTCAATAATGATGCTGTTATTTGCGACCAGACATCTTACAGTCGCATGAGGTAGACATTTTTCTTCAGCTAAACAAGAAATGATTCCGCAGGCTCATTGTCAAGTCCAAACTAGCCAATGTATCCATGAATCTTACCCTGTAGCCCATAACGTGTCATTCTCAGACACATTACACTGCCGTATTTCATGGGCCATTTAATATCTCTGCATCATTGCTCCAAAAGAATTCTGTTAGTCCTTTTTGTGTGTCGGATGCATTCGTGCCCAGATTTATCCCTCTGAATTTATATTTAGATGATGTGCCATTGCAGCTGTCGTATCCTTTGGTGCTGAAATGCTCCAGCATCGCAGTGATATTGCTTTACTTGTGTCACAGCTGAAGGATTTGTAATCTCTCTAATGATCTCGGATGCTATTTATCTGTCAGACTCTCCTAACTGATGCTGACAGCGGTGTCTGAGCCCAGAGTGTAAGGCCTGTATGGGTGGAGTGGAGGCTGGAAGTCACCAAACAGGCCTCGTGGTTAACGAGAGCCACGTCTGCTGAGTGTTTTTCTTGGAGCCATGCGGGACAGTCTGCCGAGTGGCTAAGAGAGAAAGACTGGACCGGGCTGAGCATAAGGGACCGGACTTGATCTGGATGTGACATCATTTAGAGCTGCCTTCTTCTCCAAGGTTGCCAGATTGCTTTAATGGTTTCCAGTCTTCAAAATAAACAGAAATACCAAACACTGCAAATTATAGCTCAAAAAAACAAAAGAAAACTGAAACAACTTGCAAAAAAAAACCTCAAAAAGTAAATATGTACCAAGGAGGCAACTACTTCTTATGATGCAATTCATGCTGTTAATATACACTCTTTGGTATTTATTTACAGGCTCCCTGGAATCAATCTAAATCACCTCCCCTGATCTAATACTAATGCATCCAGTCCATCCAAAGAAGTATGTCTTAATAACTTTATTAGCTGAGGCAGGTTTGTGGTTGGATGTGGACTGCCCTGGAAGGCAGGGTTTAGAACCAGGGTTACTGACAGCTGTTGTCTAAATGTTATGTATTCATGGGACATGCTGTTATTGTGTTTGAAGTTCTGAATCTACCTGTGATATGACCAAAACAGGCATCATAACACAATTCATCAAGATAGCATTGTCAAGTTGTTTACCACTACCAATAAAACACTTTAACCATATGTACATCATGCTACAAGTTTTACCCTGTATTGTAATACAGATTTGAGGTCCAGATCACACTGTTGTTGTTTTTTTATCCCTCATTAAGGCTGCTAACATGCATCTTTACTATATATACTATATGCTATACTTGGATGTGGCAAAGCTTTTCTGTCAACACAGTTTGAAGAAGGAACAATTTTGATGGTATGTAATTGACATCTATAATGTTGCAGAGATATTACTGAGGTTACCAGCTAGCCCCAGCCTTGTAATAGCACTTTGTACCTCAAGAGGTGATAATGAGTCACTGTAGCTTTAAGCCATCCATCCAACATGAGAGGAAGGGAGAGTAGCACTGCTGCCCGGATAGAATATTCTTACCTCTAGTCAATCATGTTGAAGGTGCTACCCACTGTTAGATAATTTAAGGAGGAATAGCCAATGAAAAGAAAGGAAATACAATGATGGCTGATGCTTGCCACTCAGTCCTGTCAAGAAACCACATATGGTAATATAACTAGTTAACAAGTTAACACTGCCCTGCTGAAAGTCAATAGTTTAGACCCATATGAAATCCAAGTTGCTCATTGATGGTTTATGGTTTACCAGCAATAACTTGCTCATAAAGCAACAAATGGCCAGCATCATACTGATGTTATTCAGCAGGGTGGTGTTGCTTTAGACTGCTAGAGACACTCTTGGAAAGAGACTGATAGTGACCTCAACAACAACTTAAGTGAAGAGGGAGAAGCGACTGTGCTTTTCCTTGTTTGTTATGATAGGGATGAACACCACAACATTCTGGTAATATGTTGCCCTCTAGTTCCCTGAATTTAACAGGTTGCATCATCTTACAAACCGATGAGGTAAGACTGTTATATGGGTTCCTTATACAGTCATATGCAAAAGTTTGAATACCGCTGATCAAGTTACATGTTCTATTCTATAAGAAGTTCACTAAAGGTCGGCTACAAGATAGCTTCTCACACATTTTCACACACTTTCTACACATTTCAGTGCATTATTTTTATTTATAGCTGAGATTAACATATTATGAACGAGCAAAACATACACTGTGCCATAACTTTTGTTAACGTTACCCCCGCCATGCCCAGTATGTTAAATAAACAGACGTGTATTGTGTGTAGAGGATGCGTAATTGTTTTCAATGCGAAAATCAACAAAACATGGTGAGTCAAATTCCATTTTACACAAACAATCAAACCATTTGGTGGGAAACTGTCCAATCTGGCAACCCTTTCTTTTCTCACCAAGTCTATCCTGATGGACTGATCAATCCCATTTTTTTTTATATTCCCATGCAGGGAGCTGATCATGTATGTCCATCAGAAATATTTTTTTTTGCCTCTCACAGTGTTTAAACAGTAAACTGACCCTCACTGAGAACCAGAGCCAACTCTCATTATAGGCTGGATGGACGAGGTCATATCGTCTTGCAGTAACTGGAAACCATTCTTCTGCATTTGCTGGATATGAATTGTCTCATAAAGTTTGGAGCTCTGGGAGGAAAGAGGGCGGGCCTACAGTGATAGGCTACCACTGGGATCTTTGTACGGCTATTAATTCAACTGTAAGTGATTTCTTATAGAGGCTGATAGTCATCATTCTTTGGCATGTATTGTTATTCCATATTATGCATTATGTAGCGGAGTGCTCTCGGCTTACCTGCTGAACTTGGAGTAGTTAAAGCTTTCAGTAATTTGAGAACTATCTGCTGAAAGATTTATGACCCCCTCAGTGTAATTAAAGTGCACAGAGAGGACATGCCATCCCTTACTGGCTTTGTGCCTCTGTTTAATATGATCTGGAAGATGTGTATATGGAAGTTCCTCATTCTAGCAGGACATGGTTGTAGATAAACCTATACATGTTTATGTATGGCAGTATACGTTTCTTGCGCTGCTCTGAGAGAATGATACGGTTTTATGTTTGCATTTTTCTTGTTGTAAGAAGAGATGCATTAATACGCATCATAAAGTTCTGCTCTCATTGTAAACTTTTCAAAGGCCTGTTGGGACTGCAGTTTGTACTCGGAGGCAGGACAAGTTTATTTTTATTCCTTTTATAAATCAGCACTTAACAGTAATAACATTCCCCTCGACTTCCCATACGTCTAGCTGCGTCTCTGCGTGACCCATTTTCCACATCAGCTCGTAGGAATCAAAAATGAGGATGTGTTTAACAAAAGTTCCTTTTTTTTTAGACCCATTATATTTTCTTCTTTTTTAGAGTTACTCACTAACTGTACAGATCCAGAAAAGCAGGCTTAGTTCAGCTCCATCAGAAAGAGCCATGAGGTTCAAAACATTAGAGTGAACACGCAACAGGCAGTGAAGGAGAGCTAATGCTGCTGCAGGCCGCTGTGTGTCTGTGTTTGCTTTAGTTGTGGAGGAGCTGGCAGAGTGCTGCAGCTTCCTCAGCTGAACCCAGGCCTTTCAGCACGCGAGCGCTAGCAGAGAGGCTGCCAGTGTCCTCGGCTGAACCCGGCTCTGCTGATTGATTTGCACTGAAGCCCCAGCAGGTGTGGAGTGTTTGTGACATAAGCCAGAGCATCAGGTTCCCTCCACTCGCTCTTAAGGTCACTGATAACTGTCCGAATAACCAAAATGCATCAGTTTGCCTTAGGAATAATGATTAACCCCTTACACCATACTCTAGGATGGTTATCTGCTTACTTAGTCACATGCACAAAATCTGTTCTTTTAAAGTGTCTTTTTTGCTTCTACTCGAATATATTTGTGTGTATGAGGGGTCGACTGTATACTCAAGTTAATTTAAGTTATTAATAAATTTGTGCTGCTTTATGAGTCTATACTTGATCACTTAACTTGTATCATTTCTATAATTTTATTTTAGACCCAATCCAAAGAGAAGATAGCTATTAATGGACCTCAGTTCCTCGTTTTCTGCGTACTGTACTCTGCGAAAGTCAGAGAGCTGTCAAACCATTCAGTTCAGGTTATTCATTTTTCAGGAAATATTTCAGGAGATAAGATATAAGATAATACACTTCCATAAGAAAGATGAAAGGCAAAGACAATTATGGGGAGACACAGGAGTTTCCAAAACTAAGCTGAAAAAATAGCAAAAGATACAGAGAAAATTGATCCTAACAACCGTCCCCATCAGATAAACAGCACTTAATCCCTTCATTTTTTAAGAGAGGGGAGAAAATCAAACTCCGCTTTTGCTTCAGATCTGAAATCATCTGCAGATGTTCCTGTCCATTTTTCCACAGTAAGAGGACACGGCTGTGGGTCTGAAAGGATGTGTAAATATCAAAAAGCCCATACTAAGAAAAAAAAACAGACAAAAAAGAATATTTGAAAAAATCAAATAAGAAAAGTGAACAATGGGCTGGTCACCTTGGAGTCCACGCCTCAGCAATGTGGGATTACTTAGAATGTGAGAAGCAGAAAACCAACTTCTAAGACTGAACAGCAGCGCAGATTTCTTTTAAAAAGCACCTTGAAAAGAATAGGAGCTAAAACGAGAATCATGTTCTCATAAATATATAAGCTCACTGGGCATGTGCTGAAATGTGTGAAAACAGTGTGTAATACCTCCACCAGCATAAACAACAGCAGTGATTGGATTTGACATGCACTGGACAGGTTTCTGGATGTAGGCCACATCAATGTTCAGCCACTGTTGCGTCAAAGAATTGTGCAGTTGGGCCAGATTTGGTGGACGTCTTCTCTATGACAATTCTCACTCCTTTTAACAAATCATTAACATCTGCTTTGGGCCCATTTCCCACACACTGAACGAGACATTCACTGCACTGTATCACCTCTTCTCAATCTTTGAATCCAGTCACATAACCTGCAGATATGTATAGCCCCATGATCCTCATGCAGGATCTGCAGGAGCCTGACGTTTTGTTTTTTTTATATTTCTGGCACTAAAAATTTGTACTTTAATACTTAATGACTGGAAATGCTATAAATTAAGGGTAGTCTGTGTAATTGGGTTCATAGTAGTTACCAATTAGGTCATAATACTTGGTGCATTAATCTTAATTAAGTCTCTAAAAATAAGAGTTTAATTATAATCACAATAAACTGTTTTTCCACCATGTGGTAGGGAATTTGTTTACAGTAGGTTGTAGCTACTAACTAACTTCACAATCTAAGATTCCATAAACAACACATTGCCTTGAACAGAATGGCGATTGATATTAATCTAGACAGTCTGTTCATTTGAAGAAGTGATTTCCAATCAAGACTACAGATGTGGTTCAGTCGATCTGACTTGACCGATCAGTTTGTAAATAAAGCACGTTTCATTTCTCATGCTGTATTATTTACTCTACTGACAGTTCAGCAAAAGTAAAGCGTCATCCTTCCACAGTCACAAAATGAGCAGGCCTTAAAGCCTTTTTATGTAGGAGAAATAACTGCATGCATCACCGGTGTTATTGTCCAGCGGTCAGTGCTGCTGCATCACTCACACAGATTCTGGAACATTACTGCAAAGGTTTCCGCCAGATAAAAGTAAGCCCAATTCAGCCTTTGGACTCGGGCGCAAAATATGAGTTATTCACTGTGGCGAGAGTAGATGCACCTGCGCCGTGTGTTTTTTGGGAGAATTCCTGCCTGGTGAGGCAGCGGCCTATTGGAACATTTTGCGGTTTTGGAGTCAGTGGAAGAGGGGTGGTGGGGTGGAGGGGGGGTTGTAATTTTTAAAGTCACCTCTTTCATTGAGAAAAATGTCCGGCTGGCGGCCAGGTCGAGCCACTTGTACAAACACACCCACTCGGTCAGAGCTTCCAGCTGTGTCAGGCCATCCCCGCTGGGTGCAGGTTCCACTGAGCAGGCCCAGTCGCATTAGGAGCTTCTTCTGACAAGGCTATTTATCTGTGCACGGCTAGTAGTCTGTTTGTTTAGTCTACAGGCTAAAGGAGCGGCTTAAACAGAGTGGCGTGATTACCTAGTTACTGCAATTCATGTTTACTTTGTAACTAGGCTGGGAAATAGGAGGTGTGTGTTTGCGTGTTTTGGTGTGAACTATGGATCGAACTGTATGCGTGTGTTGGTGTGTGTATGCATGCTAAAGAAAGTGTACATCATTGCCATAAGTATTAAAAACATATTATGTTGCATATTGTAACACAGTTATGGCCCAAAGAAAGTAAATAATGCAAATTCAGTTTATTTGAGAGTGTTGGTGCGAAAGAAGAAAGTGTCTGGAGGCCCCATGTACCAGCTGCTTGCTGCTCCTGGTTTTATTGGCATTAGATCCAGCTGTGAGTTCAGAGGCTAATTAGAAGTAACTGGTACCCTCGCCACCCTGGGACATCATCCCTCTGCATTCAGCCTAAACCCTAACACTGCATAACAGAGTCCTAAATAGACCTTACAGGCCTTTAATGTCATTAAGGATTAGGTGTTATGTAAAAGACTTTTGTAAAAGGCAAACAGAGATGCTATATTTGAAGACAAGCTTCTTATTTAGACAGTAAGCAGAAAAAATACTAATATATAAATTAATACAAATAGCATTGATAGTGCTTTTGTAAATGACAATGTGCTCATTTAAGCATTTACAAAACCCGTCCACACTGTAAAAGTGATTAAATATTTTAACTTTTAATTTACCTAGTATTTAATTCTATTAATTAACATTATTGCCATAAAATGTTGAGTGCACTGAGCATGTAATAGTGTGTTAACAAATGAGAAATATATGTTTTACAATCTGTTAACTTATTTAAAGTTAAAACTAAAAACTTGAATATGAAAATTAGATTTTTTTAAAGCTGAAACACAGAATTATTTTTATACCGCAGTTTAATTTGGAGATATAATCCAATATGTGGTTTGCCTAATCAAATGAAATAAAATCAGATTTTCTGGTGAAGTAATTTAAACACTGGCATTGTGTTGGTGGCGGTTTGGAGGAGGATTCTGGAAAAGTTTTGAGAGCTAGATTTTTTTTGTTCCTTCTAAATGTATTAATGTTTATTTGTGTTTATTCTAATATTATATAGAGTTTTATTGGCTGAAACGCACTTAGGTTTTTATGTTCTTGGGTTTTTCAAGTTACTGTCACATGCAAAGTGTAAAACTTAAAAATAGCATTTCTAGTGCACAAATTCTGTTCATTCTATTCTGTAAAATTTGCTAACATTTAATATGCTGGTAACAAATAATAAAACATAACACAGACAATGAGCCAAAACTTGTACATTATATGTCTTGATATTTTGTTTTCCTTTTTTCCAGCAGTGTGTGTACAGGAGTGTGTTCTGTGTAGAGGATGTGTTAACTTATTTTCACATCTCATTTTTACCTGGGGCACCCAGGCTTTTGCATACATCTGTACAGCTAATTGAGTTAAAATAGAGACACCTGTTTTTCTTAATTGCTTTGTGAACATTTTTGCAAATTTGTTACAGGCTTGACAAGGCCTGTCCTAGCTTTCTCCCAGCCTCTTTTTCCTAAGCAGCCAGAAGGGGGCGCTTTTGTTACTTGCACATTTTAAGCACAGATCCAGTTCATATGATTCATTTCTGGTAGTGTGTAGTTTCACCCAACAGCCCCCTTAGTGCTGTGCTCTGAATCTTATTCTGTCCAGGTTTTGCTAAATGTATTTTACTTAGAATGAATAAAATCCTAAGTTGCATGAACAGCAACTGTCTAAAGCTCACTACCATACAGTGTTGTCTGAAAGTGCTTTTTTGTGTGTGAGAGATGTTGTGGGCCGTGACGATGAAATGACGTGCATATGTTTTTGTTTGTATGTGAGTGTACTGTTTGTTTTCTTTATGGATTCCAAATGTCCCTGTGATGATAGGAAAACATGAGGGTTTGGATGGTTTGAGGGATGGTTTAGTCCTCCAGAGAAAAATACCATTTCCTTTTTTTTA
Source organism: Prochilodus magdalenae (assembly GCA_024036415.1). Classification (NCBI taxonomy): domain Eukaryota; kingdom Metazoa; phylum Chordata; class Actinopteri; order Characiformes; family Prochilodontidae; genus Prochilodus; species Prochilodus magdalenae. The sequence goes on along the minus strand of JAMWET010006871.1, from coordinate 91,111 downwards.
ACTGTGGGGTTTAATTAAAAACTGAAAGTGCAAAAGTTTGTTTTGGTTAGTGAGGTGTGTGTCTCACATGTGTCAGTGTCCGTGTGTGTATGCACATCTGGAGTGTGCATAAAGCAGACCTTTGGGGCTCTTGCTGCTGCTGTAAGTACTTACGAGTAAGTTTGCTCCAAGCTCAAGGCCAGTTTTAGGCTTCTCCAGGCTTTCTGCAGAGCAACTATCACCCAGAGCGCCAAAACCATCAACAGGGTCAGGAGACCCCTCCTCTGCTGCAGGCCGGGGAGGGGGTGGGGGAAGCTCTAGCTGGAGCAGTCTTATGGGAAACTGTGTGTGTATGTGTGTATGTGCGTGCATGCGTGCGTGCAAGACATCTGTGAGCAGTGGCCTATCTGGTCCTCCTGCCAAATCCTACCCTTGTGACCTGCAGACTGCTGTCAAAATACACAGCCATAGCAAAACACGTCTACTTTTGAACTGCTCTTTACTTTTGGCCCATTTTGTGATTTTTCATGACTGCTTTCCCATCAGCTGTTCTTTCTTTTCTTTCTTTTTTTGAACACTTTTTAAAAACTTAATAACTTTTCAATAAAACTGTCTCGACTTGATGGGTCCATTGTAAGTTCAGATTGATTCTGGACCCACTGCAGGCCAGACAGCTAAAAAAAACGCCGTCTGTTTAACATGTTGAAATGGTGGAGGTTGTCCTTGGACACTTAAGACATTTAACCCTTATTACTATTCTTTTACAGAGACACATCATGCTGTTTAAATATATTAACAGAATTACATAATGAATTACAGAGGTAACTAACTATCTTTACATTTACATTTGATGTCGACTTCCATAATAATATAATAAATATGCCCTGAGATTTGATCTCGACTATTGAGAGATGGTATAACATTATAAAAAAAAAAATGATCAATGCTGCACAGCTTTCTCCAACCTTCCACAGTTCTGCTCATCAATTTGGGCAAATCTAAAATTTTAAAATATTTATTTACAGCTTCAAAAGATCCTACGTATAGCTTAAAACCTTTGAAGTTGCACACTTTTAGTATACTATAGTATATCCGAATTGTTTCAATTTGTAATAAATAAATGGAGTAAGGTGTAATAAAGAAATTGAGTAAGGTGTAAAGAAGTGGAGTAAGGTGTAGTAAAGAAATGGAGTGAGGTGTAATAAAGAAATGGAGTAAGGTGTAATAATGAAATGGAGTAAGGTGTAATAAAGAAATGGAGTAAGGTGTAGTAATGAAATGGAGTAAGGTGTAATAAAGGAATGGAGTAAGGTGTAATAAAGGAATGGAGTAAGGTGTAATAGAGAAATGGAGTAAGGTGTAATAATGAAATGGAGTGAGGTGTAATAAAGAAATGGAGTAAGGTGTAATAAAGGAATGGAGTAAGGTGTAATAAGGAAATGGAGTAAGGTTTCATAAAGGAATGGAGTAAGGTGTAATACAGGAATGGAGTAAGGCGTAATAGAGAAATGGAGTAAGGTGTAATAATGAAATGGAGTAAGGTGTAATAAAGAAATGGAGTAAGGTGTAATAAAGGAATGGAGTAAGGTGTAATAAAGGAATGGAGTAAGGTGTAATAATGAAATGGAGTAAGGTGTAATAAAGGAATGGAGTAAGGTGTAATAATGAAATGGAGTAAGGTGTAACAATGAAATGGAGTAAGGTGTAATATAGGAATGGAGTAAGGTGTAATAAAGAAATGGAGTAAGGTGTAATAAAGAAATGGAGTGAGGTGTAATAAAGGAATGGAGTAAGGTGTAATAAAGAAATGGAGTAAGGTGTAATAAAGAAATGGAGTGAGGTGTAATAAAGGAATGGAGTAAGGTGTAATAAAGGAATGGAGTAAGGTGTAATAAAGGAATGGAGTAAGGTGTAATAAAGGAATGGAGTAAGGTGTAATAAAGAAATGGAGTGAGGTGTAATAAAGGAATGGAGTAAGGTGTAATAAAGGAATGGAGTAAGGTGTAACAATGAAATGGAGTAAGGTGTAATAAAGGAATGGAGTAAGGTGTAATAAAGAAATGGAGTAAGGTGTAATAAAGAAATGGAGTGAGGTGTAATAAAGGAATGGAGTAAGGTGTAATAAAGAAATGGAGTAAGGTGTAATAAAGAAATGGAGTGAGGTGTAATAAAGGAATGGAGTAAGGTGTAATAAAGGAATGGAGTAAGGTGTAATAAAGGAATGGAGTAAGGTGTAATAAAGAAATGGAGTAAGGTGTAATAAAGGAATGGAGTAAGGTGTAATAAAGGAATGGAGTAAGGTGTAATAAAGAAATGGAGTGAGGTGTAATAAAGGAATGGAGTAAGGTGTAATAAAGAAATGGAGTAAGGTGTAATAATGAAATGGAGTAAGGTGTAATAAAGGAATGGAGTAAGGTGTAATAAAGAAATGGAGTAAGGTGTAATAAAGAAATGGAGTGAGGTGTAATAAAGGAATGGAGTAAGGTGTAATAAAGGAATGGAGTAAGGTGTAATAAAGAAATGGAGTGAGGTGTAATAAAGGAATGGAGTAAGGTGTAATAAAGGAATGGAGTAAGGTGTAATAAAGGAATGGAGTAAGGTGTAATAGAGAAATGGAGTAAGGTGTAATAATGAAATGGAGTAAAGTGTAATAAAGGAATGGAGTAAGGTGTAATAAAGAAATGGAGTAAGGTGTAATAAAGAAATGGAGTGAGGTGTAATAAAGGAATGGAGTAAGGTGTAATAAAGAAATGGAGTGAGGTGTAATAAAGGAATGGAGTAAGGTGTAATAAAGGAATGGAGTAAGGTGTAATAGAGAAATGGAGTAAGGTGTAATAAAGGAATGGAGTAAGCTGTAATAAAGAAATGGAGTAAGGTGTAATAAAGGAATGGAGTAAGGTGTAATAAAGGAATGGAGTAAGGTGTAGTAAAGGAATGGAGTAAGATGTAATAAAGGAATGGAGTAAGGTGTAATAAAGGAATGGAGTAAGGTGTAATAGAGAAATGGAGTAAGGTGTAATAAAGGAATGGAGTAAGGTGTAATAGAGAAATGGAGTAAGGTGTAATAAAGGAATGGAGTAAGCTGTAATAAAGAAATGGAGTAAGGTGTAATAAAGGAATGGAGTAAGGTGTAATAGAGAAATGGAGTAAGGTGTAATAAAGGAATGGAGTAAGGTGTAATAATGAAATGGAGTAAGGTGTAATAAAGGAATGGAGTAAGGTGTAATAAAGAAATGGAATAAGGTGTAATAAAGGAATGGAGTAAGGTGTAATAAAGTAATGGAGTAAGGTGTAATAATGAAATGGAGTAAGGTGTAATAAAGGAATGGAGTCAGGTGTAATAGAGAAATGGAGTAAGGTGTAATAATGAAATGGAGTAAGGTGTAATAAAGAATTGGAATAAGGTGTAATAAAGGAATGGAGTAAGGTGTAATAAAGGAATGGAGTAAGGTGTAATAGAGAAATAGAGTAAGGTGTAATAAAAGAATAGAGTAAGGTGTAATAGAGAAATGGAGTAAGGTGTAATAAAGAAATGGAGTAAGGTGTAATAAAGGAATGGAGTAAGGTGTAATAATGAAATGGAGTAAGGTGTAATAAAGGAATGGAGTAAGGTGTAATAAAGGAATGGAGTAAGATGTAATAAAGGAATGGAGTAAGGTGTAATAAAGGAATGGAGTAAGGTGTAATAATGAAATGGAGTAAGGTGTAATAAAGGAATGGAGTAAGGTGTAATAAAGGAATGGAGTAAGATGTAATAAAGGAATGGAGTAAGGTGTAATAGAGAAATGGAGTAAGGTGTAATAAAGAAATGGAGTAAGGTGTAATAAAGGAATGGAGTAAGGTGTAATAATGAAATGGAGTAAGGTGTAATAAAGGAATGGAGTAAGGTGTAATAAAGGAATGGAGTAAGGTGTAATAAAGGAATGGAGTAAGGTGTAATAAAGGAATAGAGTAAGATGTAATAAAGGAATGGAGTAAGGTGTAACAGAGTAATGGAGTAAGGTGTAATAAAGGAATGGAGTAAGGTGTAATAAAGAAATGGAGTAAGGTGTAATAAAGAAATGGAGTAAGGTGTAATAAAGGAATGGAGTAAGATGTAATAATGAAATGGAGTAAGGTGTAATAAAGGAATGGAGTAAGGTGTAATAATGAAATGGAGTAAGGTGTAATAAAGGAATGGAGTAAGGTGTAATAAAGGAATAGAGTAAGATGTAATAAAGGAATGGAGTAAGGTGTAACAGAGTAATGGAGTAAGGTGTAATAAAGGAATGGAGTAAGGTGTAATAAAGAAATGGAGTAAGGTGTAATAAAGAAATGGAGTAAGGTGTAATAAAGGAATGGAGTAAGATGTAATAAAGGAATGGAGTAAGGTGTAACAGAGTAATGGAGTAAGGTGTAATAATACAAACACAAATTTGGTAGACTCTGCACTTTTACCTGAGCTTCACTTTTTGCTTCAAGAAATGAAACATAATACATATTAAATGACACCATGCTTTTGTTTTTAATCATGATAACAGCAACTTCACAGGGTCAAGAAAAGTTTATCAAAGCAGACAGACGTGTAAACAGATAATTACACACAGACTTCAAACAAAACACACATGAAAACAACTTAAATAACTAGGACACAACAGGCTGAATGCCATCGTCAGTGAGTTTGTATGAAGATGAGTTTTTGCCCTCCAGCCTTCAGCAGCAGTTCCAGTGCGGCCTCCTGCTTTAGCCTGAAGGTGCTGAGCTCTGCCACATGCACAGAGAGGTGGGGTGTCCACTCCCATTAGGCTGAGCTATTAAACACACACAGGTGTTCTCCAGCAGGGTCGTCTCTCTCAGCATTTACATTGTAAATTAAACACATGGCCTCATCCGTGAAGGAGATTCAGATTTAACACCTGAACTTGGACTTGAGACAGAGCTTGTGTTGAAGAAGCATTGCATATTTATGGTGTGGTGGTCGGGTTTACCAGCTACACCTGCTGATCTTTAAAAAAGAACAGGGTATCTACTGTTCCTGAAGAGGTGCAGGTCCCATTGTGTCAGCCCCAACAGACAGAGGGGAAAACAGTCAAGTGCACAAAACTACACACGTGAAATGGTTATCAAATCTTGGCTGTACAGCTTGCTGAAAACAGAACTGATGAACCTCAGTGTGACAACGTTAGGCCCACTCCAGCAAACCTTGTGTTATGTTGTGAAATCCGAGCAGCTCGTGGCAACATGCAGAGCAGCGAGCAGAGAGAGGATCAGTAACAAAGTGGAGCCCTATTGTTTAAAACTACATGAAACTAATGCCACGTGAAACTGAATAACATGCTGGATTAATCTCTGTTGATGCTCCAGAGATGCCATCACCATCCTGGATGAAACGCTTTACGCAACACAGAGCGCTGGAACTGTTTACAATAAAGCTGCACCAGTAGCAGTTAAGTAACTTTCGTACTTTTGCAGGATAAACATGTCTAGGCTCTCTTATTGTGTTGGTGTTGTAACTTCAGAAAACCCCACAGCTAGGCAGTCTGGCGTTCATGCCCTAAAAATGAAATATTTTCATTTGCTCAGATGTTGACACATGTGTAGTATGTGTAGGTTTTATGATAAATGAACCAGACAAACGGGCCCAAAAACTCTAGTTCCATTAACTTCCATTAAAAGATGGATATCATCTCTGGAAAAACAAAAGAAGTATTTCCATATATCTTTTATATGTCATCAAGTGAGCACACCAGCTGCCCTTTACGATGTATGAAAAAGTTATGATGAATGGACCAATAGAAATGCTTCAGAAGTGCTTGGAATAAAATGGCTTTACATTAACTTCCATAAGAAGTACATTCAAAGTAAAGAAATAGATTTTGCTGTCAGTTTGACGAAATTTTGTTTGTTGTGCAGGAATATATATATGTATATATATATATGTATGTATATATGTACGTATGCATATAATGACACCACATTTTAATATTTATACATTTTAGTTTCCTTTTTTAATACTACCAAATAATACAATATATGATAAACTGTATTTTCCCTGCATTATTTTGAGCAAGAACTGCTCTGAAATGTTTGGTGGTACTAATGTACTGTCACATACCATAACTTAACAAATGACGTGATTTTGATATGTTGTTCAATTTATTTTAATATACTAATTTTCTAATTTAAAATACAAAAGTAGAAGATTACAGCATCTGACTACAGCTTCTGAAGCTCCCAGGCAATTTTTTAAAACAGTGGACTTTCATGTAATTGGAGAAAGGGTTGATTTTAGCATCAAGAAATTTGAAATGATATGCTCCACATTCCTACACACTAGATGTTATTGTATCAAGGATTAGCATGATGTGCAATATTTAGCACGCTGTTGGGTTCACATGTTGCAGTTGGCTTTCTGGTTAGTAAAGAGATACTCACTTACTCAAACTATAAAGAACCCATTAATATATATGTCAGACACAAACTTACACACACACACACACACACACACACACACACAATTATATATATATATATATATATATATATAAAATTACACACATATAAACTCATGTATAAAAGTGCCTTCACACAATCCAAGCCTTTTAAATCCACTTTTTCTTTTTTTATTCTTATGGACAGCTCCCTCTCTCTTCTTCTTGGAACTAAGTCTGTCTGGGTTTCAGTCGAATTGGCCACGCTCCACAGAAACCACACTGAGTAAGGAGTGGGGACATAAAGGGCCTGTCCTGCGCATGTTCTTCCAACACTGAGCTGCTGTATGCAGGCAGAGCGATCTCAAAGGCCTCCTTAAAACATCCCACCCCTGTTATGACATTTACACTAATGAGAGGAGATAATGCCGTGCATTAACAGGGCCCCCTTTTTCACAGCTCTCTTGTAGTTTGTTAAACAAGCGGAAAAATAGATCTAGTGCTAAGGCAAGCATGAACTGAATTAAAGGTGGTTAGCGTTCTTATTTGTGGTAGAAGATTGAAAAAGCGGAAGAGCGTGCTACATTTTTCCATATATTCGTATTGGAAATAACCCGCATCGAAAACTGAACTAAGCAGCCAGCGCTGGATCAAAGTGGCCAGTAGCTGAAGTACGTGGCCTAAAACAAGGAGGTGTTTATTTTATACATTTCGGGGCAATTACTTAGCTATGCGTTAAGGGAATGTGAATGTATATTTGAAATAAATGGGCAAGGAGTTCTAGAGTAAGTGTAGTTTTATACCCTTGACTTTAAAACGAGCTGCTTTCTGAGAGCTAATGTACTGGAAAGAAATCCAAAAGGGCCCTCCATTCATTTTCTATTAACGTTACACACAACATTTCACTCCGCTAATGCAGACACCAGAATGAGTGTTTTTTTAAATATCGGGCTGAATTCCGTTTCCTCGCCAGTCGGAGCACCTGAGGTCATTTCGCGTGAGTGCGGAACTGCTGGCCGACGTTAAACAGGAAAGAATAAAGGGCCACGATTCACACCGCTTTGATCTTCAAAAGCATCGGGTTGACACGCATTCAAAACAACACCAAGCCTGCATGTGCAAGGGCCTGGGCTTTGACGGACGCTTTGTGTTCCTGAGCAGCCTTTATTATTGCTATTCATTACATAGCATTGTGTCACCTGCGTTGTGCTAGCCATAATCATTAGCAGAGTTTTGGTGTCTCATTTTACACACGTCTCTCGCTGTGATTGGGCAAAACAGGAAGTGAACTCTGTGAACTGGGTCAAATCGCAGTTCCTGTTTCGGCTCTCTCGGCCCTGCCTCGCACGTGTTGGACTGTGTTTACTACTCGGGGAGCCATTAAATGCTCAAGTTCAGCGCCAGCGTGCACGAGAGCGAAATTATACTCTCTGTGTCTTTAAACACAAATACAGCTTGCCTTAGCTCCCATATGAAAATGGGCTCGACTTGACTGCCTAGCTGTGCGAAGGATCTTCAGACCTAAAAGCAAAACATCTGATGCTAGAATGTGAGGCATTTGCTATACATTATGTGTAAATAGGCAAGGTTTGCCAGTATGGATGATGGATGACAGGAAAACACATTTCTTGTAAAGAAACTGTTTAGTGAAAAAGAAAACAAATGTGTGCAACTCTCCATATGTAGTTAGTCACCCAAGACATGTTTGGTGTCCGGAGCTAGGAGGCTAATGTAGCTAACTAGCAATGAAGTTTTATGACCACCTGTTAGCGTTGTGCAATCTGCATGCCTAAATGACCACACACATGGCACCAGTCGTACTGAGTGGTTAAGTATTCTTAAATAGATGGTGTATGACTTACGGTCATACATAAAAATGGATAGGGTCCTCCTGATTGGTCCTCTTATTGACGAGAAACCACGAGTTCGTGGCTAGGAGTCCAAGAGAGTGTAACAGGCCTCTATTTTACTCTCTCTTGCTCTCTGAGTCATAGGGGTAGCACGACTTTTTAAGGTCAGTAGTTATGTGATGATAATCGAGTCAACGCTGACTAATCACTGATGACCTCATGAATAAAAACACGGGAGGTAAGCATATAAGCATCTGTATGCAATAAGCATCTGTAACTAAGCATATCTTCACTGGTCAATGCTGCACCAAGCATGATGTGTCCTTTCCAATGAGCCCTGGATAGCATTGCTAGCCTTCAGGGAACCGAATATATATACACACCCTGGAATCTCACAAATTTGTATCCACCCTAGGCGACACTTGGCCGTGGCTGAGCTCCAGAGCACCAGTGAAATTTCAAGTGACATAACTGACTTTAACACAAACTGACTCTAACCTTTACAGGAATATATGACCAATGACACATGACTTTCTCTTATAGTCTTTGGGAAACCATAAAGAACAACGCTCATTACCTGATCTTTATAGCAGTGTAGATCAGCAGACCCTGGATAACATCCAGCGAACATATAACCCTTAGGCTCATGGATATATGTCCATGTTTTTAGTCTCATAATTATGTGATCAGTGACCAGTCAACAAGGTTTAAGGCTTAAAGTGCCAATGCTGAGCTGCAAAGGTGACAAGTTTATTAGTTGCTAGCAACCCCTACTGTCCCTAGCTGACACAGGCACCTGTTAGCTGAAGAAACAGAATTGGCAGTTTGCATTGTCCTATCCAAGCATGCTGACTTGCAGTGTCTCATGCTCTCCTTCACCTTCCCAGCTTGGCAGCTCTGTCTGATAGGAGAAGTACTAGCAACTGGTAGGACATCACTAAGTTGGGAAGACAAGTGTGTTACAACCTTCAGAAATCTTCATTTGCTGTTAATAGCGATGCAACATAGCTTGATGAGGCAAGTGAGTGATGATTTAGGCATAGGGCTGACACACTGCTAATTGGTGCATTCATTTCTACGACTTTGGCATGAGACTCACAATTTTGGATCTTGTCTCAGAGTCTCATGCTGTGCAGCAGAATGTCAAGCCAACCAAGATACATACACAGATCATCAACAAACGTAAGATAACAGTACTGTATGATAACATCCTGATTGACTTGTGGCCTAGTGAAAAGAGACTTGCTGTATCTGTAACAGCTATACCTTTTAATCTCAGCAGTGTAGTATGTATTAGTATTTACTCAGGGGACAGGGAAGCTGACTTTACTGCTTAGCAGTGATGCATTAAGCTTGATGTTGACTAGTGGCTGATTACGTGATTATGAGACAAAAACCATGGATGTCTTGGAGAAGACAACAGGTAAAGTGGATGGTGATGTCTTGGCAAAGCTGCCAAAGGTGGGCCTAAGTCTGATACAAATGAGAGTCCTCAAGTGTCTTAAAGGCTCATTATATGATCCCGGGCTCATTGGAAAGGGCACATTACTTTCTACTAACCTGTTAGGTTGAGTTTGTCACAGACTGGTGAAGTTTTTTAAAGGTGACATATTATATCTGATTTAGTTGACATAGTTCCATGGAGTCTTAAGAAATTGTCTGTGACATTCTCAAATGATCAAAATACCACAAAAACAAGCAGCATGGTTCCCCTCTCCCTGTCTAAACAACCTTGTTCAGAACACCAGTAATTGAGTACCTTTTGCTTTAAATGATAATTAGCCACTCCTGATTCTGTAACATCAAGTACTTTGTAAAAAGTTACATCATCATTAATACATTATCTCCACTCCCAGCATTAGCTTGTGCTAAATGGCCAAACCAACATGGAGCATCATTTTTTAAAAATAAAGTACATACATTTTCATCATCAGCAGTTTTGCCAGGGACAGTTGGTCCTGACCACTCCTTGGGTTGCACTGACCTAGACTGGAAAGCAGCAGTCAGACACACAAGGCTGAAGTTAACTTGCTCTCTTGCTTCTTGTTTGAATTTTCATATTCCACCTTAAATGATGCAACAGGCAGTCTGAGGCACCACTATAGCTGCTACACCATTTAAGGTGGAACAAACATGGCGCTTACTATTTACGTCTCTCGAACTGTACAATTTCACTGTACACTGTACAATCTTCGAACTTACTCTCCAAAACTCAGAGAAAAGGGCACTAACTGGAATGCACAAGAGAAAATGCATTTCAGTACTTATTTAGACAGGACCATCTAGTCGAGTAAACATGATTTACAAGGCATGTCAATACCCCGGCTTTACTCTGAACAAGAAACAGCCAGTTATGGTTGATTAAAACAAGTAATGCTGTTATATACACATATAAACCGGACAGTAAAACATTTTAAAAACAGCTGCCTTAGAATATATTTTTGCTTTGACTTGGCTCGCAGCACACCTGTAGGTATTCTGTGTCCTTAATGGATTGGTTCAGGTGTGTTTGGAGCTAGGTTAAAGCAAAAATTTGAGACTGGCTGAGGATCCCCAAGGACTGGTATGAGTGCTATGTCTGTATGCTAATAACTATAAGCTGTGGTTCAAACTGACAGTTTTAAACAGCTGGCTATGCATACACACTTGTGCAAGTGAACCTTCATCCACATGAAAATGTCAGTTATCTCAGCTAAAACAGTCATCTCAGCAAAAACAGTCATCTCAGCAATCCCCAATGTTGGATATTATCTTGGTTTAATATAGTCCCACAACAGGCACCCAGTAGCCTTCAGGAATGAAACTTAGTGGGTAGGTTTGACATTGAGAGTCATGCGAATGATTCCAGTTTCACGCTCAACCATGCTTGTGACATAAGCAAAGACAGGCTTTACTGCTCTACCTGACTGACCCAACAGCCACAGTTGCTCACATTTAGTGAGCAGTGATGTTTTCCATGGATCATCCTGTTAGTGTCAGCAAAATTGGCAGACAGCTGCACAATGACTGCCCTTAACACCACATCAGCTTCGGCAAGGACTGCAATGGTGTCATGCCAGTCATGGAGTGACTCAGAATAGCAGCAGGTCATCTTCAATGGTAAGTCTGTTTTTGTCTTGGTGGATACAACCAACGAATCAGTGTGTGCAGGCACCATTGTCAGCGCCAAGATGTTCGGTTCGTTGTGATGCATCGCACGGTCAGAAGGCCTTACATTACTCCCCCTCCACCCCTACTACAAGCACTGCAGGAACTGTATGAGAATATTCAAGCTACGTGGGATGGATTATCATAGGACACCATTAGAAACCTCTACAACTCCATGCTCGAGGCGTCTGGCATGTTGCATAAGCAAGCATGGCGGCCCAACGCCGTACTGAGAGACACTACTTCTGTATGTGTAGCTCAAAAAATATTACCCATATCAGTCTAAATGCATTATCATTTATTCTATTCTTTTGATGATGAGTGAACTGATGGCTGATCCAACAGGCAAAACACTGGTGACCTAGTACCCCAGGGCTTTGTTCACTTGCCTACTTTTCTTAGGTGCTTATTTGAAGCTGTGGTTAATATATGACACCGCAAACACCTCGCCCAACCTGCCACACGACAGAGCGTGAGTGAGCATGTGTGTGCATAGATGATCTCATGACACTGTGATAAAAAAAGAAACTGCAGAGAACACATCCTTCTTTAAACATGCATGCACCCACGGCAGCTGCCTGTTTACCTGAAAAAGTAAAGAAACCTGTCTGAGGCAGGCACACCCATGACTCCTTGCAAATGAATGTAACGTGGAGTGCATGCAGAGAGCAGTGGGTTGCATGAATTCTATAAGAGGAGGGGTGTTTCCTGGCTTATTGTGCTTGTTTTGGGGAAGTGCGGTTGGTGCAGTATGGTGACCTAGATAAAGATTTGAGCGCGAAGCTTCGCCTGTGCCTCTCTGCAGCTGAGTTTTGCAGGTGTTGGAAGTGAAGGGGCTTAGCTTGGCCCCTTTCCAGCCGTTTATGCTGACTGACGAAGACACTGCCAAGTGCATAGGCAGGTTTCCGCGTGGAGAGGCATGGTTTTGAAATCATGCCACTCTACGACTCGCAAATAACTCTCTCTCTTCACAATTGACACTGCTGTGGTTGGAGAACTGTTTCAGTTCTACTCACTAGTAAGTGTGTTGGGTTTTCCAGATAGACTGTTTGGTTTGTGCTTCAGTTATTATATTGGTCATAGTGCTCACAAGGCCCGCACGATATGGAGAAACACAATGTAATTATGATCCGCCTGGCAGTATATTCAAATTTGTTGAATTATGGTTTAAGATAGATCTGCATTATGATATTTTAAATATTTTGAGTGTCAATTTACTGATATGGATTAGTGATATGGTCCCTCAAACTTTACACTCATTAAGAATGCCAAGCTCTATTAATAGGCATAATTATGCTAACTATAAATGTCCCTTACATAACAGTTCTTAAACCCTGCCCTCTTGTTTCACGATCAGGGATGCTTTACCTTTGTTCATCTTTGGTGAATAGGAAATACCCCAAACACACAGAACAGCTAAGCTCTCATCTTCACATTAATAATCATAATATATTCACAGATTAAATTCACAGATTGTTGATACTTAAAAATCCCTTCAGTGTCTCCTCAGAAGCCCCGCCCCTCAAATTCATATTCCCAGACAAATGACACTAGGCAAACAAATCTTGCAGTCTCAAGCTCTTGTAAACCTCTCAGAGATTTCTCAAGCTGAAATGCTGTACTGATTTTAACACAGCTCTTTACCCTTTACCCTGATCTAAGAACTTTTTATTGAACCTTTGTTCTTCAGATCTTCTCCTCTTTGACTGTTTTTGGCCATCTCTCCTTCTTGACAATGTGTGGAATTCAGCACATAGCCTTCTATCTTGTGCACAGGAAAGGAAAAAGGAGAAGGACTATCAACAAGAAAGGAGAAGGGCTTCCAAAAGGATAGGAGAAAGGGGAGGGGATGTCAACAACAGTCCTTCACACATTGTCCAAAATGAGAGATGGCCAAAAAAAAGAGAAACAGCTAGGGGGTGTTGTTTTTTTGTTTTTGCTTATTTCCCATTTTTCAGTGCCAAGCCTGTGCACAAACCCAGATTTTTTTCCAGCATGTACACAAAACTGACAGCTAGTGAACTGAGAGAAGTTATTCCCTTATTGGATTGAAATTGTATACTTCGGGCTTAAATGTTAAAACATGAATTAAACAACGTTGCAAAAAAAGATGTTGGATTTTCAAGTTTTACAGCTAGCGGCGAGACTGTCTTGCACTCTTTTATCTCTTTTAGCTTATGCCACTAAAGAGATCTAGCTATGTTCTTATAGCTAGCTGCTGTACAGTGCTGCACAGTTTACGGGAGGGGTCTCATATTCACTCCCCCAAAATTATAGCACAGATGCAGGCATTCTAGCTCAGTGTGCAAATTATGGCTTTCTAACTATTATCAGTCAGTGTATCATGAAAGTGATCTTTTATTTTAGGGTAAAGCGTTACATTAAATTTCATTAAAGCTCATTTGTGACATACTACCACATAGCACAGCACAATGACCTTTGTCTTTAGATGTACTAAGAAATCCTGTGTTTAATGGAAAACTGTGAACTCTGAGCTGTTGTAAGACATTTGACACAAATACCAATCTATTTAATCACAAGAAGCCATCCAAGAGGAATTCAAAAACATGTTTTTAAGTTCAGAAGGTCTTTAAAGACTTTCCTACATTACTTTGATATACAGTACATTATTTGGACACAGTGCAACAGGGTGAAATCAGGGTGAATCATTTTCATATACAATCCTTATCAAAAGAATAGCTGCACCCAGAAAGACGTCCCAGACAGCAGTACTATTGAAAAGGAAGTTAAAGGTTACCAGGAACAATAAATTATGATTAATTTAGACTGATATGGCTAATATTTATTGGGCTGCACATACAGAAGTACTCTTTCTCAGTATGGTATTGGGTCTCCATGTTTGCTAATGCAACATGTCAGACATCTCAGCATGGAGTTGTTGACGTTCCTAATGGTGTCCTGTGATAATTCATCCCATGCAGCTTGAATATTGTCACACAGTTCCTGCAAATTTTTGCAGTAGGGGTGGAGGTGGAGGGACACCAGGCTTTCGGAACATGTGACAGGTGCCAACAAACCGTTCACTGAACCCACACGGTGCCTCCACACATGGATTCGTTAGTCGTCTCCACCAAGACAAAAGCAGGACTTGTTACTGAAGATGACCGGCTACCATTCTGAGTCACTCCATCACAGTCTGGCATGACATCATGTTGATGTGGTGTTAAGGGCAGTGGTGGTAACAATCTGCAGGCGTGTAGTCCTGTGCCATGCAGTCGTCTGCCAAAACAGGATGACGTATGGAGGGCATTGTTGCTCGCCAAATGTCTGCAGTTGTTGATGTTGGGTCAGTCAGGTACAGCTATAAGGCTCGTCCTTGCCTATGTCACATGCATGGCTGGGTGTGAAACGTGAATCATTCGCATGTCTCACTAAGCCAAAGCTACCCACCAAGTCATTCCTGTTGGTTGATTCCTTGAAACTATTTGTACAACTATTCTTTTGATGATAAGTGTATTTTAACCTGATGTGGTTAAAGATTGTCCTGCATGGTTTTGACTGGATGGGACATGGTTAAAATAGGGTTTTGTGTTTTACCCAGCAAACTGAGGGCTAGCTCTCTTTGCTACTGAAGCTGCAATTGTAAGTTTATGAAATAATTCACTTTTCTGTTGTTCCCAATGAAGAAACTCTTCTTTAGGTCTCCTTCAGGAGAAGATTCATACCTTGACCGTGCTTAATTAAGGTATTTATTAGGCTGTTTACTCTCCACGTGTTTGTAAGGCAGCTGGAGAGGACCAGGCCAAGTGTCTTCAGAGCTCTTTAAGTTAAAAAAGGAAAAATCAGTGTTGAATTTAAAACATAAAAAGAGCTCAGGCGCGAATTCTCTCACGGTCATCTGACTGCCCAGTAGTTCATCCGCTGTGAGTGATTTAAACGGCGCTCCTTTGATCTCTTGTTTACCGCAGAGTTGAAAGAGAGAGCGAAAAGAGAGAAAGTATCTCAGATTCAATCTGAAACTGATTCAAAGCACTTTCACTACAGAACGACAGAAAAGCAGTACAGCAGCTCCCAATTTAATAAACAGTATAGGGGCTGAATTGAGGCTTCTCTGACAAATATTGTCTTTGGATGAGCTCCAATTTTTTTCCCTCTCTCTCTCTCTTTCTCTCTCTCTCTTTTTTCTCCTGCTGATGAATCTGTGCCAAGCAAAAAACTTCCAGGCCTTGAGCATTCTCAAGTGGTCTGAGTGTTGTTATGGAAAGTGGTGCAGAAAAGAATACCCTCACGATACCCTGCCAAGGTGGATACTATAATTCATTTTCGGCAAAACCAACGTTTAAAAAAAATGAATGCTTTGTTTGACAAGGATTTAAACTTTCAGATCCAACTTGTAAACAGAAACAGAGACCACTGCTTGGATTTCTATGTCATGGAAAGTCAAGCGAGTTGTCAACACTGTGACTAAATGCTTTCTTCGGGTGAATGTGCGTGTTATTGCAGTGATTGTGTCAAGAATGATTATCTTGTTGTCACGGGTTGTTTTCTCGTAGCGGTATTCACTCTAGAATGAGCCATAATTTGAAGGATATGTGTTTTTCTGCTTGTAAGCAACTCTGACTGACTGCTACTTTGTGCAGAACGCTGACTATTGGGCATAGGCTAAATAAGAAACATGCCGATATTTGTCATGAAAGGCAGGGACCATCTACAGGGGCTTCCAGCTACAAACCGAGTTCAGTCCATGGAAGACTTTGGAATTGGAGCTCATTCTGTTGTCCCAGCTAACAGGGAACGTTCCCACAACTTTGGCTAATGTCATCTACAAGCTCTAAAAGTTTTGAAAATGTTTTAGTCTAATATTCAAAGAATATGTTAAAGACGTTAATACTTTCAGGTTAAACATTAACTAAGACATAACGGTTTAACTGCAATGTTCAGAGGATGTTGTTCACAGATGGGCCACAGATTATGTTACATGATAACAAATAAAGAACAGATGACAGAATGTTTTTGGAGAACATTCTATTACATTTAGAAAGAACATTCTGGAAGCCAAAAGAAAACTTCCCACTGAAAATATTAATGGAACACTGCATGATAATATTCTCAGAACATTTTTAGGACAATCATTTCTAAGTGGGGCGTCTATCTGACTTAGAGGAACTATATTTATACACTCAGCAGCAAAAGAATAGCTACACAAACAGTTGCACCCGGAAGGAACCAACCAACAGCAATGAAACTTGGTGGGTAGGCTTGACATCGTGAGACATGCCAATAATTCTTGTTTCATGCTCTGCTACGCAGTGACGTAAGCAAGGCCTTATTGACTTGTGACCGACCCAACAGCCATGACTGTGGACATTCAGCTAGCAGTGATGCCCTCCATGAGTCATCCTGTTTGTGCCAGCACCATTGGCATCCGTCTGCACTATGCAGGATTACATGCACGCAGACCGTTACAACGTCTGCCCGCATCAGTGCTGCCAAAGACTGCAAAGATTCGTGCCAGACTGTCATGGAGTGCCTTAGAGTGTCATCTTCAGTGATGAGCACCGCTTTTGTATGACCAACGAATCGCCATGGTCGGTGGCAAGAGGAACGCATCACGTGTTCAGAAGGCCTGGTGTCACTCCACCTCAACCCCTACCGCAAAATCAGCAAGAATCAAGCTTCATGGGATGGACTATATACTTCTGTATGTGTAGCTTAATAAATATTGACCATATCAGTCTAAATGTATCATCATTTATTGTTCCTGGTAACAGTTATCTCCCGAATAGCATTGCAATCTAACACTTTCTTCTGGGTGCAGCTCTTCTTTTGATGATGTGTATATGTACTTTTCTTTGATAAGTATTTTTTGTCCCTAAAGCCCAATAGCAAATATATGTGGTTTTATGTAATAATTAATTTTCACATGTCACACAGAATTAACTTCGTACACTCCCTGGCTTATTACATCTAAGGCATACTATTCATCAACATGGACACCAATGCAAACTGACTATTTGAAAGGTGTAGTGTGAAACGGACTGCTGACAGATTGTGGGGTTAATCAGCTAGTTTTTGTTACTTGCCTTTAAGACTGATTCATGTAGGTGAGCCGTGTTGTGACTGCCTGCCTTGCTACAAAAACAGGAAGGCTTAAATGTACAGGATAAACTGTTTTTTTACAGTTTTTGCAATGTGGCACCTCCTGAGGGTCTCCATTTGGCCACTTTATATGGCCATGCCTGCTGCACTCCTAAGGCAGCTCTGTCAGTGGCAGGATGCCACATAGCCCCCCTTCAAAGGTTATCCATCCTGGCGACCCCAAGCACAGGGCCTGGGGCATGTGTGGCTACACCCTATGTTGTTTCTTCTTCTATGTCTTTCCTCTTCAGGCATTATTTCTCTTTAGTGTAACATCCTGGAGTGTGGATTCTCCCAGGTGGCAGAGCCTCTTTGCATGGCCACTTTGCGTTACAGAAATCATAAAGCTTTGTCTTAAACTTCAGTCAGGATATTTGTAATTACTGTATTTAATGTAATAAATTTCTGTGATGTAGTATTTATAGACGTTGAACTCTCAATCCCACTATCTATCACTGCCTCTATGTACAATTCTGACTCATTAATTCAGATGTTGTTTCTATAATAGTGTATAATGCAAAATACGACGTTTTTATTGACAATAAATATAAATAATAACATTATTAAAATAAGATCTTTTCTTGAGATGGAATTTCATTACTATTATCAACATCATAAGATTCAGAACATGGGTATAGATTCACTGGTGGTTTGGGATAGTAAATAAAATGAGTGTATTTGCATCACAGAAAATGAAACTTCTGATTAATATCATCACCACTACAAATAAAACAAGAGTCAGAAGGCTTCTGTAAATTAACCGCCTTACATGTAGTCAATGTGAACGGCCTTGTTTGTCCAAATGCTGAAAATATGCAGAAATTTTAATGAAACAGATGAAATTTAAGTGTGGTCAAATATGTATACATTTATATATATATATGTATATATAATGTCAGTAATTCTCAGAAGTCTTCCATCAGTTAGGAAGAATAACATTTTATCATTACCCCTACATCTTTCTCTCCAAGTCTGCAATAACAGCTCTCCTTGTTATGGTTATATATAGGGCTAAACCTTTACCTAAGCTGTCAAATGTAAATATGATTGTGACATCACAGCCATGGCTTGCAACAAATGAAATTGGTTTGCTAATGTAGATTAATGGTGGTTTTGGCATCACTACAAAACTCTGCTCTTTTTTGCTCATTTAGGTAAGTATTTCTAGCAGCAGAAGAGAACAGACCTGATGGCCATTGTATAAAGATTACAGCTGGAAAGACACAAAACCCTCAACAGTATGCCCCCAGAAGCAAAGTCACAAAATTCCTGGTTTAGATGACAGCTCAGCTCTCTGCTCACCAATAGAGATGACCTCATGTCAAGTGGGCCTCTGTAATTACTGAAATACCTTTGGTCTGTGCATGTCACTGAGAGGGAAAGTAATGTTTAAAGATGGAGTGTTTGAGTGAGTTTGTGTTTGTCCGAGAGTGCTGACCTCATGTGGGCCGCAGCAAGGCCACATAGCAGCAGGGTGGAACTGTTGCCTAGCCTCAGTGTGTCACCATTTTTCCCATGGCCCAGGGCCATACACAACCGGCATCACTTACCAAAATATGTGGGAATTTGCTATTAATGTTCTCCATATCATCGTATATCCTGCATTATTGATACATTTCCCCCCCCTAGTCAGGACCCCTTTATTCCGGGTGACTTGCATAGCTTACATTTTTGTGTACTCTTTGTTTGCGCAGCTGCTGCTGGGCTGGAGACTGGTCTGGTTTGTGTGCATCCGTGCCGTTATGCCCGTCCATGCCATCTGGTAGATGTGTGGGGCTCGAAGTTTGATGGGATGACTGTGGCTGTGGATCGGTCACTGCCAGCATATGGCCACTGGCTGCTTCTTTCCCACTCTCAATCTCCAGGCCTCCCGCATGTTCTCCAACATCCATTATAGAAACAGCTTTCGTGTCTGTTCAGCCTGTTCTCCACAGCAGGACTGAACAAATCCAGGCCTTGCTCAGCAGGAGTTGTAGAATTCTCTGTGAATTGCACTCAGTTGGCTGGAAATTCCACTACTCGAGATTTTTTTGGAGGGTTTTATTGCTAAGTCTGGCTGCGAAGTAAAGTTTCTTCTGAATTGCAGAATAGCATTTTATAAAATCGCAGCCGTGGTGCCCTGCGGTGTAGAAGAATGCTCCTAAGCCAATATGTTTTTGTCCTGTGCACGTTTAACTTTCCAAATGAGACTGTTGTTTCGCAGTCAGAAAGTCAAAGACATGCTACTTACACTCATTGCCCAAATGCACAAATAGTTGCACCTAGAAGGAATCAGTCGACAGGAAATATACTTATAGGTGGGTATGGAATCATGAGCCATCTAGGTGGAGTCGAGCAACGAATCCATGAGTGGTCAGCGGCAACATGAGTGGTTTGTTGTCATGCATCACATGTCCAGAAGATCTGGTGTCACTTCACCTTCATCCCTACCACGAAAACTGCTGGAACTGTGTGAGAACATTTAAAGTGCATGGGATGGATTATCACAGGACACCATTAGGAACCTCTACAACTCCATGCCGAGAAGTCTGACTTTATATGTTAGCCATACTGAGAGACACTACTTCTGTATGTGTAAGCCCAATAAATATTACTCATATCAGTCTCAATGTATCATCATTTATTGTTCCTGGTAACCTTTATCTTCCTTCCCAACAGCACTGCAATCCCACACCTCCTTCTGGATGCCACTATTCTTTTCATGATGAGTTTACATGCCTACCCATGGCATGACATCTCATGAAAGTAAGTCTACGTTCAAACTTCAGCACTGTTATAACTAACAATGGCTAGCTGAACCTAGCCTAAACCTAATTGGGAACACTTTAGCTGGACCTAACAGCGCCAACTTTGAGGAAGCGCCATTCACCTTTATCATACAGGCAACCAGCTTAGACCTGGAGTTCTTAATTTAGGCATGATTCAGACTTTGGAATGATGACACAACTTTGACCTTAATGAACAAATGACAGATCAAAAACAACTTAACCTTTACTCTGTTGCACATGGGCTGCTAAATGTGATCTCTTAAAGGAATTTTATATCCAGAATGTTACTGAGACCTGGAAAACAGATGGCAAAATTCTCAAATTAGTCATTACAATGTAATATAAGTCAAAACAGAACAAGCATCTGGTGTTGACCCAGCACTCTCAACTGTAACGCACATATTCAGATAAATTTTACGCTAAGCCATTTGCAATTTTGTGAGGTGAACCAGGCGAGAGCGAGAGAGAGAAAGAGAAAGAGAGAGAAAGAGAGAGAGAGACATACAGAGAAAGAGAGACAATGAGAGAGAAAGAGAGACACAGAAAGAGAGAGAGGGAGAGAGAGAAAGAGAGAGATGGAGGAAGAAGTGGGGGTGGTGAACAAGGCATTTGGTTTGACCTGCCAGACAGAGAGAAAGAGAGAGAGAGAGAGAGAGGGAGAGAGAGAGATGGCGGAAGAAAAGGGGGGCTGTGGTGGGTAGAGAGTAGAATGGTAACATCTGGCCTTGGCCTCTCTGCTAACCCATTGTACACTGGACACTGTGCTGCCCTAGCAAACTGCTGGACTGGACAATGGGGGATCATGTTACAAGCTATGCGTGACGCTAATGAAAACTTTAGCCAGGATTACTGAGAGCTTTGCATGTGCACACTGGCCATACGCTGTGCTTTTTCATTATGTATTTGGGGTCAGTCTGGTGCACTGCAACTAGTCTCTTTGGTTTTGCAATGTAAGGTAATGGTTAGACTTGATATACTCAAACTAAAAAGGGACTTAGATGAAGAAAAGGGGCCGCTTGCCATTTGTACTTGCACACAGATTACCCCATTAAACCCATCAATGATGTGAAACACCCACCCACACACACCCACATACACACACACACACACACACACACACACACACACACACACTAGTGAACACACACACACACACACACACTAGTGAACACACACACTTGCCCAGAGCTGTGGGCAGCCCTATTCATGGCACCCAGGGAGCAGTGTTACCTGACGACTCAGGGAATCAAACCGGCAACTCTCAAGGCTGGCCTTAGCTGACTTCTAGTCTATTCTAGCCTTGATGACTACCTTATACTGCTTTGTATGGCTGATGTGGGGCTACAGCTATTGATTATTTTAGTAATTAAGCATTCTACCGATTATTCA
Organism: Prochilodus magdalenae; assembly: GCA_024036415.1. NCBI lineage: Eukaryota > Metazoa > Chordata > Actinopteri > Characiformes > Prochilodontidae > Prochilodus > Prochilodus magdalenae. Next base: position 69,469 of record JAMWET010006871.1, on the reverse strand, counting down.
ACTGATTGATCAACTAATCACATAAGGAATATACTTTCCTTTATTAAAGACCAACCGTAAATTCATAAGAGAAAATACGACAGGTCTCTTTAACTGAACAACTGTTTTCTTTTTAGAAACAAATACATTTATATTGCTTATATTGTGTACAGTAAAGCTATCTGTCAAATTGAATTGTATTGAAGTGCCATATTTCATTCTGGGTTAATGTATATTTGTATACTCTGTTGAAGGGTTACCATACACCTGCTGACCTTACGCGTCTGACCCCTAAACAAACTAAACTGTAAACTGAATTACCTGCTCTATTAGATTGGTGCATTTTAGGTTGCAGGTGCTATATAAACCACCTGATATTTTGCATTTCAGGGATGGTTTATGCATCACTGTGAGGGGAGTAGGCGCATATGTGGCTGTGTGTGTGAACAGTGAAAGTTCTTTTGGGCATGCATGTGTGTGTGAGAGACTGTCATCTCAGAAAAAACAGATATGGAAAGCTCAGCTAATTAGGGGACATCATAACTAGCTATCATATTGATATTCATTCTTAACTAACCGTTATGTACCGCTAAAATGAACATATATCTCAGCTAGCACTCATATTGATTTACGCTAAATGCTAACGCTAACATTACTTGTGTCAGGTTTGCTTTGTGGACTGGGTGCGTAGGATGGATGTTTTCTGCTGAGATGCTGAAGCACTGATGTTGTGTTATTGTGGTGGGCTAGTTTGATTTCACAGTAAACACATGATACAGAGTTATTGTTTTTTCAGCTTGAAATGATCCCGAACCTTGGATACTTTCTGTCGTTTTCTCTGGCCTGTCTCTTCTGTTCACCCCTTGCTATTTTCGCTGTCTTTTTCCATTTGGCAATCTATGCCATCAAATCATGTATTCTTTTACACCGTAAGCCCACACAATTGGCACATTGTGCGATGTTAATAATCATCCGTGTGCAACAGAGTGAGCTGTGTTTAGTTATATGGATTAAATGCGGCTTTGAAGGCAAAGAATTGGCATCAATGATTTTTAGTGGTCGTGGTACTTCGTTAGTGGTCGAGTTATCGTTTTTGCCCTAAACTGATCTAAACAAACCGCTTCCAAAACTGCTTCACTACTGTCCACATATCATTCCCAGCAGCTAGAATTTAGTTCTACACCCATTTATTAGTGTAGTCTAAGTTCAGGAAGGCATTTAAACCTGCTGATTGTGCTGTCGTAACATCACCCAGTGTTCCTTCTCTACAACCATTCCATGGCTCGATAAGCGGCATGGCTTTTTGCATTATCTTGATGGACTTTCCGATCCTTTCTTGTGGTTTTCTGCCTTGAACTCCTTCAAACACAATGAAAACAGTTGCTTAACATGCAGCGTTGGGCATCTGAGCAATTCTTTTTGAGACCCTTTTAAGAGACATTTGATTTTATTTTTATTTTAATAAATGCTGTTAATCTATTAAAATTTTGTCCACTTTCTTTCTTATATTAGTTCTTAACTGTTGCTGAACTTGCTATCTTATGTCTTTATCATTTTTACTATCATTGTGTTATGGTACGAGCACAACATCAATCATTTAGAGGCCTTTGATCTAATAATATGTTAGTCATACTCATTAAAATGTATTTTTAAATTTGTCTTTAGTCAAGTCTTGCTTTGTTTTCTATTCAGCTACAGAAGAATAACGTTCTCCTCTTTTTACGTTTTTGAAAGATAAGGCGTGTGTAGTCTCAAAAGGCTCTGGCATGGCACCTAAAATAGAGCTCCACGCCCACTTATATCAACAGAGATTTTTGACTTCTCCTGTTACTTCCTCCTTTCATTTTTCATTCAGAACTTAATGGGAAGCAGAGAGAGACTTTTTTATCATAAGTGCCCCTCCAACATTCACACGCTTGCTCATTTCTGCATTGTGCAGCTCATGTCCCCACCAGCAGTCTGAGCCAGCAGCACTGCCCTTAGCATGGTGACTGAGACGGTGAATGTGCTCATTAAGAGGCATTGGAGGTGTGCAACCCTGTTCCTGTCTGTCCCTGTCTGTCCCCAGGCCGAGGTTCTGCCCTACACGGCCTTTCCTGCGTCCGCCTCAAGCTCTTTGATTCTGCCCAGCTGGGCCGGTTATCCGGTGCGTGGCAGGGTTGAGCTGGGTGGAGGAGAGCAGCTGAAACAGTAGAGTAAGGGAGGTCTCTCTTCCTCCACGGACGGGTGGAGCTTTTATTCTTCAGAGAGAAGAAAGTGCTGGCCTCATTTCAGTGGGTGCAGGGGCAGTTTTCTCCAGGATGGACCGTACCATACAGAGAGATGTATTACACAGTACTCCTAAACATAAAGTTGCCACAAAAAGGGACTATTTTTTCATAGTATTGCAGTCAAAGAGATTTGGGCCTCATTTACCATTATCCTCCTAAGGAAAAGTTAAATTCATGACGTGTTCCTAAACCACAAACCTGTGTGCACCTTTGTGCTCCTGAGTGCATAGGTCCCAAACAGGTAAACTTTGGTGAAAGGCAGAACCCGTGGCTGGTAAATGATGGTCATTGTTTTTGTATTGTAATGATCGGATCTTTAGTGCAACAAAAGTCAGTGTCAGGGCCAGGGATTAACAGTGATGGTAAAAAGGCTTGGTGTAGGGAGTCAGGCAGTCTTCATGCTTCATTAAACCCCACCCAGGCCCTCCATGGTTTTTGGAGATCCCTCTTAGGAGGTGGCAAGAATGAGCCAAGATAGGAATCGGCAGATTTTTTTTCAAAATTTGACACAACTGTCTATTTTATTACATTTTTGGACTTTACATTAAGAATTGACTAACTAACCTGAAGTAGTACATTACGTAACATGAAATATTACATTAACAACAATTAACTGATGTTAACCCTTGTTATATTTTTCCATGTATTTGGTACGTGTTTACTCAACAGTAGTTAAGCATTGTAACAATTAGTGATGTGTTACTTCATGATAATTAATGCATTAGTTAGTTAGTTAGTCAATACATAATGTAAAGTGTTGCCCGTTTTTATTTTGACTGATCAGCAGTTTTATGTTCTATAATGCTGCTGTTACTCCTACACCAGATGTCATGGTATAATTACACATGACTGATTGTGACAGATAACCAGTCACTTCTTATTTTTGATCTAGCACTTCAAGTTATTTAAATAGGCTGGCTAAAAACGTAACTATTTTAAATGCCAGTTTAGCCCATTAAAGAGCAAATAATGTTAATGTTAATAAAAAGGACAGGAAATGTGTAAGCGTGTGTCATGTGTTCATTTGTCACAGAAAGGATACTAAAAACTGGCCAAACGATGGATCATCTCCCAATTTAACTGTAAAGAAAACCAAATCGATTGTTGCATCCCAAATCAGAGTAGCTGGAATTCTACACACGTTTATCAGTTTAGTTCACAAAAGCATTTAAATCCGCTGATTGTGCGGTCATTAGATCCCGCAAGGTTCCCTTTCTACCACCCGTTCCATCCCTTGACAAGTGGCATGACTTCTTGCATTATCTTTTTTTTTTTTTTTTTTGGAACTTTATTGCCTTTAACACACATTGACAGGCAATTAACAATATGTAACAAGAACACCTTGAGGTTGGGCTTCACATAACACACATAATACCAAGACAGAACATATTCATATGCATATATACAACATACACATTCATACCTATACATATATACACATATAGACTCAAAAAAAAAAAAAGAAAGAAAAAAAACCCCCACTAACTGAGGTAGACAATAACAGGTTTCCATCTTCTTATAAAGATTGGTAATCTTAGTTGTAACTGAGCAGTCATATGTTCCATCATGTAAACATACCTGACTTTTTGTAACCATTGAACAATGGTAGGGGGATCGGGCTTCATCCAATTAATAGTAATTATTTTTCTTGCAACCATCAGCAAGACATGCAGTATATAACACTGATCAGTGGTAAGCATATGATCAGGTAGCACTTCTAGCAAAAACAATAGTGGATCCATGGGAATGTGAGTTTCCAAAATATTCTCCAACTCCCCTTTAACATTTTTCCAAAATGCCTGTATTTTCGGACAGTCCCAAAAGATATGAGTGTGGTCACCGACCATACCACAGTTCCTCCAACATTTGTTTGTAGAATTGTCTTTAAAAACACAAGCAACCAATGGCGTCCTAAAATATCTAATTTTAACCTTCCAATCAAACTCTTTCCATACCTGGCTCCCAACCCCCATATGACACCTGGAACATATGTTTTCCCAGACTTCATCATCCACTACTGTATTTAGTTCCAGTTCCCATTGTCTTTTGATATGCGAAGTGTTGTCTTGGGAGTCAATCAGTAGCTTTTTATAGATATAGGATATTTGCTTTTTCATTGACCTTGTATGTTCAGACATATATATGAAATGGGACTCTATACTGGTTGGTTCTCTTTTAATGATATTCCAATCTGTGTTATTTGTAATATAATGTCTAATTTGTAGATATCTAAATAGGTCACTTGAGGGTAAGGCAAACTTATCCTGGAGTTGTGAGAAAGATTTAAATACATTCCCATCAAACAGTTGGTTGATTGTATACAACCCATTCTCAGCCCATCTTTTATATGCATTATCCCATATGGAAGGAAGAAACTCTACATTTCCTACAATAGGCATAGCTCGCGATAAAGCTACACCTCCCTTTAATTGCTTTTGGATTGTAGTCCATACCTTTAATGTGTATTTGATCCATACATTATTTATTTTATTTTTTTCCCAAAACTGTTGATTAAAAAATGGAAGAGTGCATAAGGCTATTCCTGGTATAGAGTTCTGTTCAATAGAGACCCATCTATTCCCCGGATCCCTCACTATCCATGCCACCATAGCTCGGAGCTGGGCTGCTCAATAGTATAGTTTTAGGTTGGGAAGATTGAGACCTCCTTTCTCTTTTGATGCTATCAACGTTTTTAATCGGATCCTTGGTCTTCTGTTCTGCCAAATAAATGCGGATATCCATTTCTCCAACAACTTGAATGTAGCTTGTGGTATTAAAATAGGTAAGGACTCTCATCACCGCCTTGGCCCCCTCCCAGAGTTTCTTGCATTATCTTGATGGATTTTCCTGGCCTTTCTTGTGGTTCCGCCTTACATATCTTCAAACACAACACAAACAGTTGCTAAACACTCAGTGGTGCGCATCTGAGCAGTTCTTTTTGACCGCTGCTACTACTGTATAGTAGCTTTAGTACGTAGCTGCTTGTGTTACATTGTAATTGATGATGATCTTTGTGGACCCTCTCGAACATTTGATGTCTGTCAGTTCTTCATTGAAAATGTGTTGTTATTCAGCTCTATGTTTGAACACATTAACTCAGAACGGCTTTAGAATGGAGAAGAAAGGGTTAATGGGCTTGAATTGAAAAACACACATGGCTTCCATCAAGACATTAAAGAAAGGTTGTGAGATTAAATCTGGAACTTGTGATATTCCTCACAGAGGGGAAATAAAAAGCTCTGCCTGTTCTCGTTTGTCACGTAGACTTACTTTGAAGTTCACTAGTGATATTACTACTGTGCCTGCCAATGCGTGATCAACAGCACTGGCCTTTCGCATCAGGACGTTTTGAGCAGAAAGAAAACAAACAGACAAAAATATATCGGCCAATTAGGGCCCGCTTTTCATCTGGGCCTTTTTTTTGGGGGAAAAAAAGGGACATTCTTGGGCAGTACAGTGAGGGGACACATTAGGCTCACTTTTCTCTAATTTCCACGTCACCCTCTTGGCATCTTGGCATCAGCCTCTAGCTTCTGTATGCCATAATTTGTAGGTATCTTGTGGTGGATCATCTCAATGAATAAAACACATTGAGATGTGGGCTGTGAACCAACGACACTGTGCATGTGATCAGTGCTAAAAATGAATGAATAAATAAATAAATAAAAGATGGAAAGGAATAAATGGGTTCAGTTAATGCTAGCACTAAGGCCTCTAAAGCAGAACACATTTCTGCAGCCTTAATCTGCAGCGCAGCACGTACACACACACACAGATACGTCACAGAACTCTGAGTGTGTCTTTCCCCTTCACACACACGCACACACACTTTCACACACTCACATGTGCACACATGCTCGACTCAGGGCTTGTCTGGGCTTGTTTGTTGCTGTAGTAGGCCTGCATGTCTGCTGGTGCTGGCATTAGGGGGCAGTGCGTGCACTCCTTTCTGCAGGCTACAGACGGACCAGGGCAGCCGCGGGTGGAGCTGCAGGCTCTGGCAGCTCTCTCTATTTTTCTCTTTCCTTCTGGAGTTTTTTTTCTCCCTCTCTTTCTCTCTATTTTTTATATTATCTCTCACTCTTCTTTTCTGCCGCTGTTCTCTGCTCTCCTTATTCTCAATTTTCTCCCCTCTCTTTCTTCCCTCCCATTTTTTTCCCTCCATTTTTTCCCTACTCTTTCTCCTTCTGCCTATGTCTCTTTCTCTTTCTGCCCCCTCCCTCTTTCTCTCTCAATCTCTGTCCCTCCTTTTCCCCTTTACACTTGTGTGCCTAGCTCCACAAAACACCTTTAGAGTGTTAGCCTTCAGATTTTAGAAGAACACTCCAACAATCAAAGTGTGTGTGTGTGTACATTTGTGCATGTGCATGCATGTGTGCATGGACATTGATCTGTTATCACTCTCCAAAATTATATCATGTCTGTAATGATAACTTCACAGGAGAAGATAAAAAGACACTCATTTACGTCAATGTAAACAAGCCTGTGGCCTGTTCCTTTTAGCCTGTCCGTCACACTGTACATTAATATGTGTGACCATGTGTGTTAGTGCATGTGTGTGTTTTCATGTAGATGCATGTATTTTGCATGAGTGCTAGTATGTGTATGTATGTATTACTGTGTGTGTGTGTGTGTATGTATGTGTGGAGGCATGTGTATGTATGTGTGTGATCATGTGCTGGGAAGTTTTTGTGCATGTGCATTTATGCATTTGTGTGTGTATGTATGTTTTTTGCATGTATCTATGTGTTCCTGTGTGTGTGTATGTATGTGTTTACCTCTAGGTGAATGTGTTTGTGCAAGTGGATGTATGTGTTTGTGTCTGAACACACGTGTTAACTTGCAGATGTTTTGTTTGTGGCTGTGCATGTGTGTTCCTGTGTCTGCATGCATGTGGTTGCATGTGTGCCATGTGTTCCTACATGTATATGCGTGTGTGCATGTGTATGTGTGCGTGTTTGTGTGTGTCTTTAATTGCATGGCCCCTCCCCCTCTCCACAGCAGTGAATGAATCAGAGTAAGACTCAGAGTGTAGGAGCATGACAATGCATTTTTGTTGCCCATTACTATTACAGCCTGGTGTGTGTGTGTGTGTGTGTGTGTGTGTATGCGTGTGTGTGTGTGTGTGTGTGTGTGTGTGTGTGTGTGTGTGCGTGTATGCGTGTGCATGCGCGTGTGTGTGTGTCTGTTGCAACTGCCCAAATGCCCCTCTCCTTTGCACCAGAGTTTGGGAGTGTGTAGGAGCATGACAGTGCATTTTATTGTTTATTCTTGGTCTCCCCCACCCCATTCAAACTGCTACATCTTCAGTGTGTGTGTGTGTGTGTGTGTGTGCGTGTGCGTGCGTGTGTGTGTGTGTGTGCTCATGCAGAGAGATTAAGTGATGTGTTTTGTCAGGCTCTGTTGGAAATGAGTTATGGAACTCAGTCACCCGCAGCATCTCCACTTGTGGCTGTGTTGACATGGTAATGGACTATCATATGACTATAGTCATGTTCTACTATTGCAATCACGGCAGGCTGCTATAACGTTTGTATGGTGCTGACTCTTGCAGTCTGGTGTTTTGTTTAGTTTTGTTTTGAGTTGTATTTTGTCCCAAACTGAAATTGATAATGAAGCCTGGGGTTGAACTTTACTCAGGATACGCTATACAGTTTACACCAGAAGGCCCAAACATTTCATCTTGGGTGGTCAAAGTACAGTGTTTGTGGTGGGCCGTATTGAAAAGTATATTTTAACACTACGAATACTAAAATAGTAAACAAAAACATAAGGATTTTACAAAAAGTTATTCATTTAAGCTGCATTATGTGATGATTTTACCTTCATATAAATCATTATGATTGTAGACTGACATATAATAAGAAGAATAGCATCTCTGTCATTGCCACCTCTGACCCGTCATGTAAATTTGGAGAAGAATGACAGAGAACCACCAACAACTCACATACCAACAACTATGGGTCTTCAGCTGTTATAAGAAGCTTAAAAGAAGCTTTTATGGAATTCTCATTAATTTAATATACTTATTTTGTGTTTCCCCCTGTTAGAAACCTGACTGCTAGCCTACAGATGACTAAGTCAGAGTTAGCTAGATAGTTAATGCTACCTAGTTAACTGGCATCAGCTGAAATAGTTTTTCACAGTGTAAAGGCTTTTGACGTTATGTTTTCATTTTAAATCAATGTGGCTACTGGCTAGTTAGTTTAATACCTGGATGGTGCTCCTGATGATCTTCCTCTTTACTGGTGTTGTGATATCTACATCTACAACATTCAAAAAGACAGAGGAAAGGTGAGTAAGTCCTGTGAAAGACTATATCTTGCCCAGTGTTTGAAGCCTGTGGACTGACAGCCCTGATAATTTAATAGTAGCACACTGTTTAGCTCTCCATGTCTGGCAGAAAGTACAAAATTGTTGTGAGGTAAGCCTTCAAATGGCCCCCTCATATTTGGCCAGTCAAATGCTACAATGCCCAAAAGCTGGTTTGGGGCCAGTGGCTCTGACTGCTCTAAAATAAATTTATTCCAAGGATAAAAAGTTTGTTCAAATGTTGGTAGGGACAATTTTGCACCACCAAATTATTGGTAGAGACATGTCCTCAACATCCATTTGCCATGTGCAGAGTGTACATCCCTGCTGTTGTTGAGCAGAGTGTACTTCCCTGCTGTTGTTGAACAGAGTGTGGGCCCTGCTATGGGCCCTAGTTTTAAAGTTTTTCCTGCAGGCCAAAGCTCATTTAACAATTTAGTCTTGTTTCAGGTTAGCATGCAAAAAAACTAATTCATCTAATGCCTAAAGGTTTGGTGATTCTTTCTTTGACTATGACCAAATAAGCCTTCAAAGTTTGCAAGCTCCTGTAATCCTGTAATGTTACTTTACCTTGCACGTTGACATGCTCCTCTTCTCATTTTGTCTTTGTTGGTATTGTGACAAATTCTAATTCTGCATGCATGTCACTGCACGCACACCGCAGGTATATTGTCTCTTAAAATTACATTGGAGATTACTTTCTCTTTTTTGAATGCATAATCAGCCAAAACTAGGAGTGTAATTTGTAGCGTCCTTATGTCTGCAAAATGTCTGTGCTTGTGAAGGGGAGTAAGATTCTGTACCTTTAGCGTGTCCACAAATGCACGTGTACAGCTGTCAGTGAGGGGGCTTAAATTGCGAGTGGAGTAAATGTGAAAGACATCTGTAGAGGGATCCCCGGAACATAAAAGACTTGTCACTGTTCTTAATTCTAACTAATCATGTAACGCTGCTTAAAGTGAAGGCCTGGGTTTCAGGGTAATTTCTTGACAGGCACACTCAGATTGCCGCCTTTGGGCAGCCATGCTATTGACGACCAACACTGGAAAACTTACTAAACGCTGTAGTAGAAGTAGTATAACCACCTCAAACACAGATTTAGATTTACAGATCTACCAGAAAGAGATAGGATGCAGGCGTGAAGGAACACAAACAAAATCCTCAATATTGATTTTACAATTTGAAGGATTACAATACTTGGAAATGATGCTAGCATTTTTGTATGGCCAGTAGGCCCAGTCCTCAGTCCAGTGTAGAGGCCCTTGCAGATTCTGCCAGATCAAGACAGCGGGGGCAAAGTCTAATCCTTGGACAACCGGGCAGTGCTGGTACTGGTGGTGGTGTGGAAGAAGGGGGACTATTGAAATGTCAGCACCTGAAAGCAGCAGAACGGATAGACAAGTTGAGTCATTGTAAGATCAGTTGTAGGCCTGCGATTGGTTGGGAGCATTGAATTAATGAATGATGTAGCATTGGAGTCCCCCTGGCAGAGCAATTGCTAAAACCTCTGTATCAGTACTAACAAAAACTGATTCCTGGTGTGTAGAATGAGCAATACTCACCATGAAACAAAAGTGAAGGGGGGGAATTTTAACTTGTGAAAACTGAAAATGTCATTTGTCATGCCATGTAATATGCCTCAGCATCATAAGTTTGATAGTTGTTATCAGTGTTCCTGCACTACAACATCCAGCATGCGTTCTGCAAATCACTTGAAGCAATAAAGCCAGCTTAGCAACTGATGTAAAGGCTAATAAGTGCAGAGTGATATTTGTCTCCTAGCATTATCTATCTGACTTCTTACCCTCAGGTATCCACTTGAAAGCACTTGCAGTTTTTCAGAAGTTCCTTTCAATTTCAAAAAACATCATCAGGCTTCAAACGGAAAAGTCTCACTCTAGAGACTATTATGGCACCACAGTAGGTTGGTATGTTTGCAACAGATGTAGCAATGGTTACATTTTTTATTTAGACAGTGCAAAGGGAAAGAAAAATAATGGGATATGATAAGCACTTGGGGTAGTCACTATATCTATGTGGACCACTATCACACTAATATTAGAATGCTTATAACTATTACCATTCTCAAATGTGAAACTACTGAAGTCCAGTAATTACTGTAAATTGGGGAAGCTGCTGACATACTCATATTCCATTATTTACACAGCTGTTGACCACAAACTAGCTTCTGCTCTAAATCCATATATAATTAATTGCATAGAAGAAGCGACACGTTGAAGGCCTGCTTTTCCAGAGTACTCCACCAGTAACTGCATTTCAGAGACAAAAGAGAGGGGAAAAGAAGCTGGCCACCCATAAAGAGGATATGAGCCTCAGCAGAGTTGTAGAGAGAGTGATGAGAGGTGGGCAGATGTGCAATAATGTTTGCGAGGAGTTGGGCTGCTGGAGAAGGGTGTGGTCAGTTCTCGTACGGCTCTTTCCTCTAAGAGGTTTTCGAAGCAGAGCACCAGCCTTTGCAATCATCCATGGAGCTCAAACTCAGCTTATTGGAACAACTTGATCTCTAATAGAGTTTGTGTATTTACTTTTGGGCTTTAGAAATCTAGCCCTGTGCCTCAGGTTGGACACTGTGCACTATATATCTACAGTAAACAGAATGTGCATAGCGTCTGGAGCCTGGATCTGTGTAGGCTAGTATCATCTCAGATGGAAATCATATGTTGTGCACTAAACCTAAATTACAAGATTACATTAATTATTGTGCGATACCTCTCATTAGTGACTGGTGCTTAAGTTGGACATAACACAGCATGCCGGAGCATATGGCAAATAGCCCAATTCAGAAATAGAAAGAATATCAAACTTAAATATAAAGCCAGTGTGAATAGAGTGGGTATCTGGGCTGAGGGTTTTAGCTTGATGATGGGTGGGTACTTGATATTATTGGTTAAAATGATTTATCCCTGAACGCTAGTGATGTAATACAATAAGAACACATTTTAGATGCACACATGAGTCATTACATCCAGATGCTGAAATACAGTTTGTCTTTAAACTGTGGATATGATGATGCTTAATATGACTAGAGACTAACAAGGCCAAAATTAGCAAGCTGGTATGTTACAGTTGGAGTAGATTGGTCCATTACATTACAGGTTTTGAATGCATTGGTAAAATCTGTTAAAAATATTTATATATACTGTAATTATTAGTAGAAGCACTAAGCTTTAATTGTTTAGAAATGTGACCTTGAAGAAACCTTGTATGTAGATTGATTCCTCTTCACCAAACTGTTTTTTCAACTACACTCTCTCATATCCACTGCTGTCTGTGTCCAATTGTCATCAGTCCTCCAGGCCAAGTTTTGTGCAAGTTGGAGGCGTGTCCGGGCGCCAATTTGACAAGATGCATGCTGCTGCTATCCATGATTTGCTTGAAAACCCCCTGGAGGCTGCCATGACTCCTCATTGTTTCCACTTGCTGGGTTTCAGTTTCTGGTCACGCTTGAATACTGGTAGTCCTAACAAGAGAATTTCTCATGAAAAATATTGAATTAACTTTGGTATGAACTATCTGATTCATACGTGGGCTCTGTGTATGCGTTTTTTCATGGCCACAACAACTACTTTTATATTTTAATTGCTATTAGAAAGTACAGTCATCATTAAAAGAATAGTTGCACAAATAGATGCACCCAGAAGGAATCAGCCAACAGGAATGAAACTTGGTGGGTAAGTTTGACATTGTGGGACATGCAAATGATTCAGGTTTCACGCTCTGCTGTGCATGTGGTGTAAGCAAGGACGCGCTTTATCATTGATAATAGTGATATTGGTGGTTAATAGGCAGTTGCACGATGCATGACCACATGCACAACTACCCTTAACACCACATCAATGCCACCAAAGGCCGCAATGGTGTCATGTCAGACTGACATGGAGTGACTCTGAATTGGAGTAGGTCATCTTCAGTGTTGAGTCCTGCTGTTGTCTTGTTGGAGACGACCAGTGAGTCTGTGTGTAGAACGGTATGTTGTCGTGCGCCACACATCTAGAAGGCCTGATGTTACTGCACCCGTACCAGAAAATGGAATAGATTATCGCATGGCACCATTAGGAGCCTCTACAACTCCATGCTGAGATGTATGCATGCTGAGCTAACAAACATGGCGGTCGGATACCATACTGAGAGACACTACCTCTGTATGTGTAGTGCAATAAATATTGTCCATATCAGTCTAAATTTATCATCATTTATTGTTCTGGGTAACCTTTATCTCCCTTCCAAACACCATTGCAGTCCGACACTTCCTTCTGGCTACAACTATTCTTTCGATGAGGAATGGACATGCTTCGAACACCAGGAACCCATTCCATCTCAGTTAAGAATGAGAGGAAACTGGCAGCTTGCAGCTTTAAAACTGAAATCTCCTCCAAGAGAATATATGTTTGGTAAAAAAGGATACATAGCAAAATGGATGTATCTCAGCTTATTACTACCTTCTAAAAGACAGCTGCTGTGTGGCGGCAGGACACCATCAACCCTGCAATAAAGCCACGGTCACCACCACTTCACTTTCCTTCATTTTTATTAAGAACCTGAGGTTTACCTCGGCTGACACTCTGACAGGTTTTGTCTCTCAAAGGGAGAGTGAAAAAATGAAGTCCCTGTACTTACTATACCAAACCTTTGACTCATACTCACTCAAACGGCTGAACAAATGTTTATGTGAAATTAAGTGTTGGCTTGAAGGCAGCTTTCTCCTATTAAATGGAGATAAAACTGAAGTGATTCTCCTTGGCTCTCCCAAGCACACAAGTTTCTTAATGGACAATCTTGGTGGGTTGTTAGTGCATGTGAAGCCTCAGGTGAAGATCCTTGGGGTTATAATTGACCCTGACCTCAGGTTTAATAAACAAGTTAACTCTGTTGTTAGGAGTTCTTTTTACCAACTGAGATTAGCCACCAAGATTAAGGCATTTCTATCAACCCAAGACCTGGCAGAAGTTATGCATGCTTTTATAACATCTCGCTTAGACTATTGCAACAGCTTGTATTTGGCAGCCAGTAAGTCCTCAATAGCGCGTTTGCAGTTAGTTCAAAATGCGGCAGCTCGCCTTCTTACAGGCACGAAAAAAAGGGACCACATTACTCTTATTTTGGCATCATTACACTGGCTTCCTGTACACTATGGGATCAAATTTTAAATTTAGCCGTTTGTTTAAATGGAGTGTCTCCATCCTATATAGAGGATTTGCTTCAGCTCTATAAAGCCCCCAGGTCGTAGAGGTCATCAGATCAGCTGCTACTGACTGTGCCACGGTCTCGGCTGAAACTCAAAGGTGACCATGCCTTTGCTGTTACTGCACCGAGTCTACCCCTGGACATTAAGTCTGCACCTTCTGTTGATGCTTTAAGTCTAGGCTCAAGACCTTTTTTATCCACTAGCTTTTGGCTCAGTAAACTGATAGCTGCTGTATTCCTTTTTGTGTGTGTGTGTGGACGTTAGATGTTGTCACACATTGTCTTTTTTCTTTTACTTTTTTAAATGTGTCTTCTTTATACAGCACTTTGGGTTAAAATGTGCTTCATAAATAAATGTTTTCTTACTTGCTTACTTACTTTATTATTTTGTTGCTTTACAGGTAACCTTTGCCTCTGTGTTTATTGTTCCGTAGATCCTTACCAACTGCTCATTTGGAAAAGACAAAATACTTCCCTGTATCAATATACACTACAAATCAAAAGTTTAGACACGGCTACTCATAAAAGATTTACCCTATTTTTAGCTTAATGATTTACTTTAGAATGAAAGTGAAGACATCAAACTATAAACTAGCACTCATTGACTTATGCAGTCCTCTTTAAAGACCTCCATAATAAAACTTTGCAGGAGGATAAAACAGGTTTCTTTCCCTGCAGTGGAGGCTGATAATGACTTTTTTCTAAGCCGTTTTGGACCAATTCTATTGTTCTGTCCATCATAAATGTTCACTACATTGAAAGTGAAACTAGAGCTTTTAAACTTTTAAAAAGACATAACGCTTTTGTCCACAACATGACAAAAATATAATATTGTGACACATCAACAGCATATGTGGATATGTATTTCAGACATCTCATTAGTTGAGTCTTTAAGATAACCAAAAACATCCATTTAGTTTGGTGTGTCTAAACTTTTAATTGGTAGCGTATATATGTGCTGAATCAGCTGCCTTGATGAGTGCACGTTAGGTTTTATACTTACAACATCCTGACGGCTATGCAAAGAGATGTGATTGGACAATTGGCCATTAATTTGCAGTAAGGTGAGAGGTAGGTTAAACACGGCCACCACAGCTGTTTAAAATATTCCTAATATGTTCACTCATATGGAATGTTAACACGCATGCTTTGTCTATGAATCACAGGAAAGGTTAAAGTTCAGGAAAATCCTGGATAAAGTACACCGGCAGAACGCAGCAACGTGGTTTGAGTGTGAAGGCGTCTGTCTCTCCCTCCCTTTCAGATCTGGATAGCCCCTAGTTAGAAGACTGGTGAGCAAAGTATTACAACTCTCCTACAGGCCCCAATGACTTATAGAACAGCTCTGTTTGTTCTATAACGGATCACGTTGCCTTATTGAGGGTATCCAGCCTTACTGTTATAGGGTGGTTATAGGCTTAGTTTAGAGTGTTACAAGTTGTATTTGATCTTCTGCCTGAGATTTTTTTAATCTACAGAGGACTTGTGAAAGGACCTCAACAGCACAAAAGAGATGTCCATAGATTTTCAGTAAATAAAATGTGCTGAGTAAAAATGCCACTTTTGTTGTTCATGTATGATTTGCTGTCTGTTTTAAGGAACAACAAAGAAATAAAATCTAACTGCACTCCCATAGTTTATACTTTATAAAAGGGAATGGAGAAATAATGAGAAATGGATTTGAGTGGGTGAGTAGGTTTGTTTTAGGAGTGTACATTCATTGCCACCTGTACCTTTCTCTCCACTGGAAGCAAATAATCTGCATAAGTGGTTTCAGTTAGGTAACATTAGCAAGGACATTTTGGCATTCATCAAAATCTCGTGGTGTCAGTTTCAGTGAAAACAATGCATTGATAGACAAGAGACATCATCGCATGACAGTACCTGGAAATTATGAAAATGATGGTGCATAGACTGACTTGCACATTAAATTGGCCAACAGGAAATACTGTGGAGTCAGGCTGGAGTCATCTAATTAATGTTTGGAGAAATGAGTCACTCCACAAATCTAAGCTCACCAGACACAAAATAGTCACCGTGCGTGTTTAAGGTGGTAGTAATTTAAAGCTCCTGCAAATGGCATTGCATGAGGATAAGGGGCAATATATACCTGCAAAGTGTGCGACAGGATGCATATATTGAGAAGAGGTGGTCTCGTTCAGTCTGTGGAAAATGGGTCCATGGTAATGATTGGCAAAGAGGACTGATTGCATTTAGGTGTGCCAAAAACCCCAGTCTACAGGTAATTCTCCTCAGAATGGTGCCAGGGAAGGCTTCCACCAAATCTGGCCCAGCTGCACAATTCTTTGATGCACGAGTGTCTGTACATTGCTGTGGCCTACATCCAGAAACTTGTCCAGTCCATGTCAAATCAAATTGCAGCTGTTATTCAAGCTTGTGCATGTATCGTATGTATTGTATAAGCCACAGGTGACTATATTTTTGTCCAGTGGGTTTATAATCTTGTTCTACAGATGCAGTGGGACCAGTGGCAGTTCTTGAAAATTATACCAGTTGTGCTAAAAGGGGTGGCAGGGAGTTTTGGCGGGGAGCAAAAGAGCCCTTCAAAGGCACGAATTCAGTGGCAGATCTTAAAAATTATACCAAGGTGGTAAAAGGGTGGTTGGAGTGTTGCTGGGGAGCAGAAGAGCCCTTCAAAGGCACGCATTCCACAGTGATGTGCCAGCCAATGATGTGGAATACGTTTTGGGGTGACATCTGGGGAAGCTAATCAGATTTTAGAGTGAGGCATTCATCCCCCCAGCCACCGCTTGAAAATGTGCATGAATAATACAGTGACTGTTTATTAAACCTCTTTTTTATTCAATAAAAATTGTTTTTCAAAAAAGCCCACCATAGGGGGTGGGAGGTTGAAAATATTGTTGAACCAGATAAAGCACCATGTCCATATGAACAGAGCAGCTAGGACCCCAAGTGACCGGCACTATGGACCTTTTCAGTGAAAGAGCACATGTAGGAACAATGCTGTTGGAGGTTTGTGTATATTAGGTGCTGGTGATTTTCAATACACTTTGAGAGAGAGAGTTGAATTTGCTGCTGCTTTGGCCCCTCTCATATTATTGCAAAGGGAGAAGTCCAGGAGATCTCAGCATTCACAGAAAGAGGTGGAAAGAGATTTAACATCCTGTGTAAACTTTGAAGAAAAGGAATCGAGTAATTATGTCTGTTCTGCTGCCGATTTCTCTGTTTGTTTAACTGAGAGGAAACCAAAAGCTTAGCCCTAATTGTGTGGTTAGTTTATTTGTGTTACTATGCTGCTCTTTAATGTTTTCAGTGAAGTCCCCCCCTCTCTCTGTCTCTCTCTCTCTCTCTTTCTCGCTCTCGTAGTGGCTTAATATTTTCCCATTTGAGCTCCATACTAAAGGTCCTTTTTGTTGGAGCTTATTCTGGTGTTTCTGAATTTTGAAAGATGAATGAGACGGGCCGCTACGTCACTGTCCGCCTGAAGCTGTGTTTATGCTCTCTGAACCGTATTGGTTTTGAACGGGCTCCAAAGCTTTGGGGCTGGCAGGGCAGAAGGGTACAGCAGTGCCTCTGATGCTCTGATGGAGGACCAGGGTGAGGAGGTGCAACCGATGACTTGCTGAACTCTGTAATCTACATTATCTGACCTGCTCTGACCTCTGCAGTCAGGATTTAGTGAGCTGGGGGAAAGTTTTCAGCTCCAATGAACAGATGTGATGTAGTTCCTCGGTAGCTGGTCAGAGCAGAGCAGCATGATTGGGCTGCCAAAACAGCCTTGTTTGTACATGTGAGCAAGAGAGACAGACAGAGAGAGAGGGAGAGAAGAAAGGAGAGGGAGAAGGTTAGAGAGAACACTGAAATAGTAAGGCAGGAAGAGTGAGAGAAAGAAAGCCGGAGAGAACGAAAGAGAATGAATGGGAAGTCTTTCTCTCTTTCTCTCTCACTCTATTGCCACTTGCTTATCCTCCCCCCTTTATTTCATTTTCTTTTTCCCCGTCTCTCACTTCCCTCTTATACTATCTCACCTATCTTGCCATCTCACTTATCCCTCTCTCTCTTTCTATCTCTCTCTCTCTCTTTCCAACTCTATCTCACCACCTCCTCTCCCTCTTTCTTTCTTTTTCTATCTCTCTGGCCTCTAGGTCTCCTTCTGTTTCTGTCTCTCTCCTTCTATCTTCTTTTCTATCTCTCTCTCTTTCTCTCTCTCTCTCTCTATCTCTCTTTTAGTCATCATAACTCTCAACAGATTTACAAGCCCTCCATCTTTACACTCTTGAGGAAAACATATGTATGTGTGCGTGTGTGTGTGTGTGTGCACGTGTGTGTGTGGAGGTAGTGGAGAGTAACTGGTGTGTGCTTCTCTGTCCCATAATTTTGTGTGATTTAGCTCTTGGTTTAGTGGTTTCATGGTACGGTGTCATATCCCCAGATGGTAGTTATCCTTCCCTTGCGTGTGTGTGTAAGTGTGTGTGTGTGTGTGTGTGTGTGTGTGTGTGTGTGTGTGTCAGTGTGTGTGTGTGTGTGTGTGTGTGTGTTAGAGAGAGAGAGAGAGAGATCCCAAGTGAACTTCTGTTGTCTCAGACCGAGAGAAATGTGTACCAGCACTGTGGCCTTTCAGAGGAAGTGATATTCGCTCTGATGGCACTCTAAGGATGTGCTGTCTGAATGTATGAATCTTGTGTGTATGTGGTAAGGTGAAGGTGAAGGTGAGTGATGCCACAGAAGAACCACCTTCTCTAAAGAACTGTGATGTCGGTATAGAATAGGGAAGATGCAGGAAACAAGGAGACTGCCACCCAGCGCTACTGAACACCCAGGATAGTAGGCAGGTCATCAACAGTCACACAACTCAGTAGGCACAACACTGCACCACCACCCCGCAAATCAGCCCCACAGTCTAGCACTGTCCAGCACAAGTCACACATTTACACAGCTTTAAGTGTACAGTACCAACTATTTAAGTGTGTTTGGGATTTTAAGGTTCTCTTCCTGCTGCTGAGGCACTACATGTGGAGCTCCATGCTTGCCACTCCACATGGCCACGCCCCTGAATGAGCCAACAGTGTGACATCAAATAACCTTTCAATTGATGGTTCCTTAAAGAAGAGATTTGCAAGAATGAGGGGCTTTTAGAAGTTTAAAGAACCTCAAATCGTTCTACACCATGTTTATTCTCGGCATGGCTCTAAATGTGTTTGTTGTGGGTCCTAGGTGGATGGAAATGTAGGGGTTGGGCCAACTTTTTAGCAGACCAAATCAAATGTTTGAGAGGTTGGCATAAGTGACCTTAGGCTACTGTGCTGCTGCTCCAGAGTGTCCCGTTGTGTTGACCGTGCTGTTGTCTAGAGGTTATAAAAACATGTATGCAGCTGAACATCTTGTTTAGGAAGTTGAACATATAGCGGTTTAACTGAATGTTGATGCTTAACACCAGGATTGCTAGGTCTAAAAGTGATAGGATGGCAAAAATGTAATTTTCCTGATTAGCCCCAATAAAGTCAGTCACAAACTAGTACATACAAGCAGTGTGCGAAATAGCTCTTGGTATTTACGGGGTCCCATGTTGGCTCATTTATCATTATTATTAATTAATATTAGTGTCAACAAAGTGTCAACAAATCAGTGGCACCAGTGGAAACAAAATGTTTGGTTTAACAGTTCTTTTTCTGGAAATGTTTTGTAAGTTGAATATATGCTTTTCCACACACATCTCCAGTTTCCTGCGCATGTGACATCAGCAAGGACATTCAGCATGCTGCCCTGAACGTATTAACTAGCTGCTCTTAACACCATGTAAATGTTGCCAAAGACTGCAATGGTGTTGTGCCGGACTGTCATGCAGTAACTCAGAATGGCAGCGGGTCTTCTTCAGTGACGAGTCCCGCTTCTGCCTTCATGGAGACAACCAACGAACCATTGTTAGCGGGTGTGGGATTATTACAGAACACCATTAGCAACCTCCATCCCAAGACGTCTGGCATGTTGTGTTAGCAAGCATGGCTGCCCAGTGCCATACTGAGAGACACTACTTCTGTATGTGTAGCTCAATAAATATTACCCATTTGCCCAAATTATCATTACTTATTGTTCATGGTAACCTTTACCCTCCCTCCCAACAGCATTATATAATATACACTTCCTTCTGGGTGCAACTATTCTTTTGAGTGTAGTTCAATGTTCCACCAAAACTCATTTATCTATTGTCATAAGTCATGAAACCATTTTTATGGGTGTGTTCTTTTAAGTTTCATTTTTGTACAGTCTGTTGCTTTAATGTCCAAAGTTAAACACAGAGTAATCCATTCATAAATTTTATTAATGCTTTCTTTTTTTCCTTTCCTTGCTTTTATCCTATCACTTTTGCATTATTGGTTATGTGTTACAGAATGGCCTGTGGAAGCCTGCTGTTGTTGTGTGTGGTGTGAAGCAGCCCTGGTGTATATCTGTGTGTGTATATCTGGCTGAGTGTGTGTGTATCTGGCTGGCTTTCTCTGGAGCGGAGCAGCGCAGACTCCCAGTGGAGCGTGAATCACTAATGCTGAGTCAGCATCTGGCCTGTCTGCCAAGGAAACTCAACAGCTCACATTTCTAAACTCTCTCTCCTGTCACGTTCTCTCTCTCTCTCTCTTGCCCGCTCTCTCCCGCCTTCCCTCTACTCACTCTCACACACCATTCACTTGTTTTTATGCAATCTGGAGTCCCCACACATCGTCACTGTCAGATTAAAACACCAGTAAATTTATACCATTTGAAACGGTCAGCTTCATTTAGGTTGTATAATTCATGACCGTTATGGAGGAGCAGAAATGCTGAACAGAAGAGTCAAAGAGGGAATCCTGAAAACCACATGTTGTAGTGTTGCTTTGACAGTGACGATGGTTTCTATATGCAGCATATAGAATTGAGAATTCCTACATGTAATAATCGAAAGGTGATAATGAGTCACTGTAGCGTCGAGTCTCTCTGTAGCCCCGTATGAGCGGATGAAGAAGAAGCATGCAAGAAACACTTTGAAAAACAAAGAAATCAAGTGGCAAAAATAGCAACAAACAGGAATGAACAGTGGAGCTGGTTTCCACCGCTGGAGACAGCTGAAGGGATAAAGTTTGAACACAGAATTGTTCTTTAGGCTGAGAAAAGAAAATGGATAAAGATCATTTCTGAGAAGCTGCTGGTGTGTTTGACTGATATATGTGAGAGTTAAAGCTTCTCTGTGTGTTTATTACCCTCAGAAACAAATCTATTCTTAAAGGTCATTCTCTATTAATGTCTATGGAGGTATATGTGTTTCTGTCTATCTGTAATCTCTCTCTCTCTCTCTCTTTCTCTCTCTCTCTCTACAATCTATTGTGCTTTCCTCTTTCTCCTTTCTCTCTGTCTCTCTGTTTCTGTCTTTTGCACTCTTTCTTTCTTTCCTTCTTTCTTTCTTTCTTTCTTTGTATGTTCTCTTGTTCTTTCATCTTTCTCCTTTTTCTCTGCCTCCCTTTTTGTCTTTTGTTTTATTTCCCTTATTTCTCCTGTCTCCTTTTTCCTCCTACTTCTTTATCTCTCTGTCATCTTTGCTTGAATTTTCTCTTAGTATTCTCACTTATTCTCTCTCTCTTTCTCCCTATCTCTCCCACTCTCTTTTTTTCTCACACACTCCATTTTTTTTGCTGTAGTCTCTCACTGTCTCTCTATTTCTTTAGTCCTCTGTCTGTCTCTCTTTGTCCTCTTTCTTCTTTCTATCTTCTGTTTCCCTCTTTCCTCTTCTCCTTTTCTCTTCTCTGTATGTCTCAGACTACAGTTAGCCATTTTTCAACACAAAGACCAAAATATATGGAAAGAGGAGATGCAGCCCGTTGCTGTTAGTCATTAATGCCTCTCTTTGAAGTGCCGGCTGGACTGGTTTGAAGGAGCGCAGCAATGTCTCTAATGTCTGACGATCAAGGCACTCGGATCAGCTCGGACTTTTCACTCTGTCCCTACACATAAAAAACAACTGTAGCGCAGAGCGAACAGAAACGACATGCCTCCAGACGCTGTAATTGCAAACACACTCACACACACGCATGCTCACATGCTGAGCCTCCAGGGAAGGCTGCGGTGCGGGACTTTCTGCAGCCCCCCCGCCATGTCCCCGACCTGTTTACTGCTCTGAGCTTATCTCAATTACTACTGCACTCACAGCACTGCTGAAGCCAGTTCATCTGTGCACGCTTAGATGTAAAAGCTCATTGCTATTATAAACTCTTGGCAATTCGCTATCATGGCCGTCTGGTTGAATCTGGTGGATGTCTGCCACATCTTTCCGCTTGCCACTTTGTTAGAAACCTTTACATTACCGGTGCACCATGAGGTGTTCAGTCAGACAAAAGTCATTTTTCCATGCATAATTTGTGTCATCCTCCAGCTCCTCTAGGTCCACTTTAGTGGTCAGTTTCTGGCCACAGGAACCCCGGGGGCTGGATATTTATGGTTGGTGGCCTATTCTCAACCCAGCAGTGATTTACAGATTCCAGCAACGCTGCTCTGCCATGTCAGAATAACTGTTGTGCTGGGGATTTTCCACCACTCAAATAATGTCTGGTCAGCGGCGGTGGCATGGTGGTCTGTTTCCATTGATGGATGTTCCTCAGGGTGACTGATAAATTTCGTGTTAACAGATGGGTCGCAGTCAGTAATTGTAAATCTACAAAGTGCACAAATATGGTAGGCGTTTCTGATCATCTGTCCACAGAATGTAGGAGCAAAGTAGAAAACTGACGACTCAGCATGGGTAATAGCTTGTTTGCACATGATATCACGTCACTGCGTAGCTGTGGAGCGAACTGCAGATGCAGGACAGGAAGTGCAGATGCAGGACTACTAAGACTTAAATCCTGGTTAACAGCTACACCAAAGACAGGGCAAAGGTAAATATCTTCACCCGACATGCAACTACATCAGTTGCAGTGACTTTTTTCATTCTGTTTCACAATGAATTCCACATCTCTAGTGGCTTCCCACTGGATCTTACAGAGCGGTTAACCTACGTTAAGTAAACAACCATGACATTAATGTTAAGAGGTGCTCCAGAGTTGAATGTTTGTTGCTGGACTAATCCACAGGACAATAAAAGAAAACCAAATAGCACTCAGTGTGGAGCACGTTGGTCCAGAGTTGTGGACCCAACCAGTAACAAAAAAGTTTTTACTGTTCTCTTCTGTGAAAGGACGTCTACATGAGACAGTAGTTACTTATATCTCTCCTCTTCATAATAATACTTATCATGTCCAATATAAACTCATCAGACAAAAAATGAATTATTAATGAGTCAAAAATTAGTTTTTGCTGCGCAAGGATGATGGGGCTATAAAAACCTGTGTGGTGTGAATGATTGGATTCATAGAGGTGTTACAGAGCAGTGAATGTCTCATTTTACATATGGAAAATGGGTCCGAAGCAGTTAATGTTGGGCCAAAACGAGCTAATGAAATTGGGGTGTGCCAAAGGCCATAGTGTGAAGGAAGTAGCTGATTCTGCAGGTGTATGGGAGTGTATGGTCATATGGGTCTACCAGAAGTGGCACAATTCCCAGTCTACAGGAAACTCTCCTCAGAATTGTTTTAGGGAAGGCATCCACCAAATCTGGCCCAACTGCGCAATTCTTTGGTACTGTGAAACAAGAGTGGCTGAACATTAATGTTGCCTGAATTCAGAAACTTGTCCAAGTTTCAAGTTTCAGGTTTATTTGTCATATGCACAACATGTCAGGACATTTATGCATTGAAATGCTTGTGGTGAGGCTCAGGTTGGTACTATATGGGAGGACAAAACTATATACATACTAAACATATATAAAAATAAAGAAATATAAAAGTTATATAATTATATATATACACAAAATATACACAAAATACAGAATATACAGAGACAGGAGGGATCTGTAGGAATTCTGATATGTACATTTATGAGACAGGTATAGTCTGAGAGAGAGTGGAGCTAATATAAATATAAATATGTATGTTTATGTCTATTCCTGTTGTATAAAGTGACTTAGTGATGTTGTCCATAGCAGTGCTATATAGAGTATTAATAATAAAGTGTCCGAGAGCAGTGGTGTTGCTGATTCTTGTGTTGTTGGTGGTACAGGTGGTGTTGGTGAAAAGGTTCACAGCTTGTTCAGGAACCTGATGGCTTGTGGGTAGAAACTGTTAATTACTCGGTTTGTTCTGGCCTGGATGCTGCGGTACCTCCTGCCTGATGGCAGTAAGGTGAACAGGTCGTGTACTGGGTGGCTACAGTCCAGCTGGATCTTCTGGATTTTCCTCAGGCAGCGGGACCGGTAAATGTCCTGCAGGTCTGAAAGTCTGCTGCCTATGATGGACTCCGCTGTCCTCACCACTCTCTTCAGGGCCTTGCGGTCGTAGGCAGTACAGCTGCCGTACCAGACAGTGATGCAGGCCGTGAGGATGCTCTCTATGGTGCATCTGTAGAAGTTGGTCAGGATGTCAGGAGGCAGACCAAACTTCCTGAGCCTTCCCAGTCAATGCCAAATCAAATCACAGTTGTTATTTGTGCTCGTGGAGGCTGATCACGGTTCAGTCACACTGGTGAGCTTATTTTGTGGTTTTTGTTTTTACCTTCTCTTATAATAGTTTATAAACTAGCACTGTATGGAGCTGCCTTCATCTCATCCATACTGCTTTTCATTTCCTACCTTCTGTCTGAATTTCACATGTCATCAGTGTCATGTGACTTTCCACTATCTATTACTGTCTATTATCTGTACTCTATACAAACTATCTATTATCTATACCTTCAGTACAGGTTTCCTGGTAGCACTCACTCATTTCAATTTCAACAGTGCCAGGGGAATTTTCGAAGCACATAGAGGAGACATTTGTCATGTAATAAACTGGCTTTACAAGATATTCAATGCTGAAATATGTGTTTAAGAACTGACAAAATATGTATGATTACCATGTGTGCCATGTTTACATTCGCTCCTCTTCAGTA
Source organism: Prochilodus magdalenae (assembly GCA_024036415.1). Taxonomy (NCBI): domain Eukaryota; kingdom Metazoa; phylum Chordata; class Actinopteri; order Characiformes; family Prochilodontidae; genus Prochilodus; species Prochilodus magdalenae. The sequence continues at coordinate 44,738 of JAMWET010006871.1, read as the reverse complement.
GTCAGTGTCTGGCCACACTGGGGAATACTGGGGGCTGAATATTTATGGTCGGTGCCCTAGTCTCAGTTTTGCAATAATTTACATCCCCTTATCATGAGCACACTGGCCAGTGTTCCATCTCACTCACTTATACATGTATGGCCATTCCTGAGCTATCCCCTAAGGCACCAGCACTAATAATGGATTTACATACTGGCATCCCATGACTTTTGTATGTCTGTTTATAAAAGGCACATAATGGTAATTGCGGAACGGAATTTTACATCATGCAAAATGCTTCCATTTACATACTGCCTTTGACTTTCTTTATGCCAGTGTATGAATGGCACATAATGGTAATTGCGGAACTATATAATACATTATGCAAAATGCTTTGTGATATGAGCTTTATTATTATGCTCTTCCTGTTACTGTTTTGTAAGAAATAAAGAGTATAGTTGTTTTAACCCTTCACCACCAGTTGCTGTGTATCCTAATAATGATAAAGGCCCCAGTTTACAGTACACTCACACAGGTAACAGAAAAACAAGCAGCCTTAATGCTTTACTTTAGGTTTGTACTGAAACACAGGCTCTCCTTTTTGTTGACTCAGCACTAAAGCTTGTTCATATCTCTAGGACACAAGCTAAGCAAGTTTCAACACCAGTGGTGTGTGATTTAGGGCCCTTGCTCAGGAAAATAAGTTAGATTCTCATGCTGAGATGTAAAGTCTCATCTGTTTATCTGGATGCACAAATATTGCCCATGATGTTTCTCATTGATGTTAGTATAGCGTCATTGCTTTCACTTACAACTGACCTGCATGTAACAGAAACTTAACTATGATCATTCTTTGTTGTGTGCTTTTAGGAGTAATATACAGGACTGTGCAAAAGTCAGATACCATTTAATTTGTTTTATTTTAATCAAGTTATTTATTTTCATATATTTATCACACACTCATCATCAAAAGAATCCTTGCACATTGTACCCAGAAGGAATCAACCAACAGCAATGAAACTTGGTGAGAAGGTTTGACATGGTGAGACATACGAATGATTCGAGTTCATTCTCAGCCCCACATGTTTGAGCAGGGAAGAGCCTTATGTGTACCAGACAATCCCAAAAGCCTGTGGACATTCAGTGAGCAGTAATGCCCATCCTGTTAGTACTAGCACCTTTGGTAGATGGCACGACACAGGACTATGGAGTCATGGAGTGACTTAGAATGGCAGCGGGTCATCTTCAGAGATGAGTCCTGCTTTTGTCAAGGCACCATAGTCAGCACCACAATGACTGGTTTGTTGTCACATGTCACATGACCAGAAGGCCTGCTATCATTCCACCTCCACCGCTACTGCAGGAATTCTGCAGAAACCTTGTGAGAATATGGGATGCTGCATGGGATGGATTATCACAGGACACCCGTGCTTGCTTTCGGGTGCGACTATTCTTTTGATATCAAGTGAATGTGCACTTGTTATGAAGATTATGCGAGCAGGTGTGCAGGTGTTAAGACTAGGCAACAAGGTGAGGCCTTTGGCAAAAATGTGGTGAGTTGGTGCTGTATGGAGCTGCTGGATCGGAGAAAGATTAGTTCCACGTGGAGTGTGCTCCTGCCGTAAGACCTTTATCTCTGTCTCACAGTGTCTCACCCTGATACTGCTCTGGTTGCACATGAGCTTTCACTCAGCTCTCATCAGCCCACACTTGCGAGATCCACTCTGACTCTTTAATCATTTCACGTCATATTTAGTTAGATTTACAAATTTCCCCTCGAGAGCTCTGACAGCGTTAGTGAGGCTGTGTTGGCTTCTCCGCTCCCCAGGCCTGTTTTCTTACCCTCCTGACCTTTCTGTTTTGATGCGTTAAGTGAAATGCTTTCCCTGTTTCCCTGCTTTCCTTTTTTTAGTCAGTTCTCAGCTTGTTTTTCTGAAAGGATCTTTTGGCTCTGAAGGGTTTAAAGAATGTGTGACACATGTTCTGGAATCCAGTGACATCATGAGGATACTCTTTAGTTTGGGACGACAAAACCTTTTGATGTCCCTGACGGCCTCATAGGTCATAACTCTTAACATGCTCAACGAGAACCAGATATTTGCGGCGTCTTTGAGGAACAGAGCGGAGCATCTAAAAGCAGTCATTCAGCAGGATGATGCAGCAGGGGACTGGCTCTTTGCACATTCTGGTCAGTCATTGGGTGACCTAAACAAAAGGGCCCATTTGAAGCGACAATAGTTTAAAGCTATGGTCATGCCGAGTTACATGTTTTCCTACCACAACATATAATTTCCATTCATAAATTATTCCATCTCTGAAGGGATCACATAAAAGTCCCCAACCGTCAGGCAGGAGCAAAAGGGCATCTAATGACACCTATCCAGTTTTAAGGAGTTCAACATTTTCCCAGTGAAATAGGTGTAGTTGTTTAGCCAAGGCATGTTTGGTACCTGAACTTTGCTTTTGTACTGGCACTGGAAATGCAAGGCTAAAGCTACTAGCAAGTAAAGGGAACCTGTACCCTTCCAGTTAGCACAGTGTAAACCAAATCATCAGGTAAACCAGATCTCAAATGTTTATTCTTGTAGCGTTACATGGTGCAGTAGATAGTGCTGTCACCTCTTAGCAAGAACGGCCGAGTTTGTTTCCCCGGCTGTAGCATCCAGGGTCCTTTCTGTGTGGTGTTTACATGTTCTCCCAGTGTCTGCATAAGTTTCCTCCCACTGTTCAAAGACATGCAGTCAACGAAATTGCCCCTAGGCATACGTGTGTGATGAATTGGCAGCCTGTCCAGGGTGTTTCCTGCCTTCCGCCCAGTGGAATTGGGATGGGATAGCCTAACCCAGAACTGGGATTTAACCCAGAACTGGGATAGGCTGCAGAAGGATAACTGGCTTAGAAAGTAATTAGATGATTAATCTCATGTTGTTTTTGAAAGGCCTTTGACTGGTGACCATACAAAAGGATCAAATGTCCTTTATAACCTTTGACATGCAGATGACACATCAGAAAAGTCAGGAACCAGAACCAGAATCTTTAATACATTAACTTCTCATTAAGAGTGAAGATTTAGAACTGGTGGACAGCTTTCGTCTACCCAGATCAATTATTATCATCAAAGGACCCAGCAGTCAAGAAAATAAGAATGAAGGAGCCTGAAAAGGTATTTGAATGTAATTATGTGTCTCAGCAAACAAAGATCAAAGTTTTAATGGCTACAGTATTTTCTATGGTTCTTTTGCGAGTTCGGGCCATGCCTTCAACATATGGTGGTAGCATGAGGGAACTGACTAAGGGAGGGGGAGAATTCTGAGAAGTTGGGCTACAGTTCTGGTCAGCTTTTGCCTAGAGCTAGAAGGCCCTACCCGACAGTTTTAAACTGTGGCAGTAATCATGGAACTGAGGAACAGGGAGAAGATGAGGTTGGGAAATAGAGAAAACAGAACAAAAAAAGGAAGGAATGTGAAGGTATGGGCTGTTAGACTGAAAGGAGAAGGGGTGTCAGCTACGGTCCTCCTCCAAAATCTCATCTTTTTAATAATTTCATACTTTATTTAAGGATGTAATCATTCTTTGAGCATTGGTGTAAGGAAAAACATTGGACAGCAAAGAAATGGCAACAGATGGATCTTTGACCAAATTAAGTCTTTCCTTTCACTCAAGGCCCAGATAACCAAACTGAAGCTCTCTTATTTTGGATGTTATGAAAAAAATCAATTCATTAGGAAAGACAGTTATGCTTGGAACAGTTAAAGCTAAATGAGAAAAGACAAGATGGATGGCTACTATAGGAGAAATCATGAACAAGCCAATAGGCAGCCTGGAAACCCAAACAGAAGACAGGATATTCTAGTGAAACACTGACCATATGGACACCAGGAGTTGGAACTGACTTGACAGACAGCACTGACGATAACAAAACATGCCAATATCTATAAAAATGGATGGAGGCTTGGGACAAATTCAGGTTTCAATTTGCCACTGCACATTTGTCAGTTAGGCTAAATTAATAAGTTTGTTTAAGATGACTTAAAATTCAAAATGATCTGAACATTAATGATTTAGCAGTATACACAAGCTGTTAAAATATAAATGTCTCTTATCTCTGTTAACCTTATAGTTCATGTTAAAGAACTTTGAAATACTTCAAATATCATTGTTCATCAACCGCATTTACGAAAAAAGAAAAAAGTGTAAAATAAAAAAAATTCATTTTAATTCTTTTTCCTGCATATTTAGGCTGGACTGGGGCCTGATTCAGCTTATGACATTAAGCCTCAGTCACACATGTGTTTTGCTGTAACGTGGTACATGACTGATCTTGCCATGCCCTAGAAAGCAGCAGAAACTAAGTGCAGTGCCTGAAAGGCAGATGTGGGAGTGAGCAGGCGTGGAGCAGAGGAGAGAGAGCTGCCAAACACGGCCCATTCAGGAAACTGTAGTGGTCCAACGCAGTTTGGCCCTGTGGAGAGCGCAGCCATATCGTCTGCTGTAACTGCAGGAGTTAGGTTGATTATAGGTTTCCTGTCCCGACACGAGAGCGGCGACCAGTCAGCACCTCAGCATAACCCCATGGCCCTGTCTGGACTAATGAGATGACTGCTAATGAGATTGTGCAGAGAGTTGGAGACAGAAAGGGAAAGATAGTTACAGAGAGATTTAAAAGGATGAGAGTAAGATGAAAGAGTGTGTGTTTAAGCTCAGCAGACAACTTACTTAATAGCGTGTAGTACCTTCACAGGCGCAAATAACAGCTGTGATTGGATTTGGCATGGACTGGAAGTTTCTGGATGTGGACCACATCAATGTTCCGTGTAGTTGGACCAGATTTGGTGGATGCCTTCCCTGGAACAATTCTGAGAAGAATTTTGTGTAGACTGGGATTTTTGCCGCTGCTGGTAGACCCGTATGACCGTATGCTTCCATATACCTGCAGATTCAGCTACTTCCTTTGCACTATGGTCTTTGGCCCATCCAAGTTCAATCACTCCTTTAACAAACAAACAGCTGCTTTGAGACTCATTTGCAGCTGAGGTTCCTACCACCTTAAACATGCAAAAAATGAAAAATTCTTTGTACAGTGAGCTTATGTACAGAGATTTTCACTACCAGACCTTTACAGTTTGGACCAGTCAATGGCAGTTAATAATAAACAGTGGCTTAAACAGTGCTTTAGCTATAAAATCCTTATGCCCAAGAAAAAAAAAGTTTTATCAAAACATACAGTGGAATAAAATGTCATCATCAGATAAACTACTTAAAACTGAAACCTCTCTGAGACAGAGGAAAAGCCAAACTCCACTCTTGCTTTACATCTGAAAACATCCACAGATGTTTCTGCCCATTCTTCAACTGTAAGAAAATGCAGCTCAGCATTCTCCTTAAATAAAAAACAAAAAGGAAAGGAAGGACATTTAGGAAGCAATCAAAGAAGCTGGAGCTGTTTTCAGACCAATGGACCGAACACTTCAGAGTCCAGACCTCAGAATCACTGGAAGTGTTTGGATCATGAGAAGCAGAACAACTAATTTGTTCAACTGAACTTTAGATGTGTCAAAAATACCCCTGCAGATTTCTTTGGAAACTCAAAGCAAGTCTCCTGACTGGAATGGAAGCTGTAATAAAGGCAGACACTGCTAATTATATAATATTTAGTTGTCTGTAATTATGGTTATGAATTGCTTTGCAATGCACAACATATTGTTATCCGATTTATCTTCTTCTTCTTTCTTTTTCTTCTTTTTCTTCTATTTGGGTCAAGAGATTTTTGTCCACTAACTAGTTTTTGAGATATTGGCACTGATCCGACTCAGAAATGTTTGTTCTAATCGGGAATGATGTGATGTGTGCTATTGAATCTTTGATCTTGATTGTTAGAAAAACTCCTAATTTCTTTTCCCATTAAGAATGAATGGGGTGTAAAAGTCTACTGTGTTTCTGCTTGACCAACAGACACCGATTCGCATACACAGGGCCGACCCCCAAGCCCAAATTTAATGTTCATCTGACCTGCACTCGTCTTTTTATTCCACCCCTTGTTCCTCCCATAGAGTCCTGTTTATTTTCACCCCCAATCAAATCCTTAAGTTTCCTATAAGCAACAGACACCAAACTGCATGTACTCACTCAGGACAGACTCCCAAACTTTAATCCACAGCCATACTGACCCACACTCCTCTATGTGTTGTTTATTCATCCCTCGTTTTTCCAACAGCAACCACAGCCTTGCGGGAAATAGGAACTATTTAAGCTGCGCAGCCATTTCCTGTTTCCTTTGGGAAATCCACTTTTCAAGTTTTTTGTTTAATTTATGTTTTGTGAAGAAAATAACTTAACGTAAAGTAACTGTATAAAGAACAACTTGTACTGACCATTTTGCCTGGAAATCAAGAAAAGGAATGGTGGTTTCTGACTGAGGAAGACTGTACGAAATATGAACTGACTCCTCATCCAGTTACAGTACTGGGTACTGTGAGCACACTGACTGATCTTTTCAATAGTGATAAACAAACATTCTAATCAAACAGGAAAATTAAAGCTCACCAATTTGTTTTGATATCCTGCAAGGCATGTCCCAGTTGTTGTATGCATGCAGCCTGGTGTTTTGCCCATATCATGCAAGTCTAATGCAACAGCTTTTATTGGTTTTTCAGTTATTTCAGTGTTTTCAGTTTTTTCAGTGTTTAATCTGCTCTCCTTTTATATCTTTCTATGTCTTTATATGGTTTTCATTTTTACTATTTACATACAGTCATAAGCTTATATTCCAAAATATTTTTATGAAACGTGAAACGTCCCCAACCCTTTTCCCCATCTTTCTCTCCTTCTCTCTCTCACTGTTGTCTCTGTATATTAGCTCTCTAACAGTTCTGTTGCTTTAAACATTATGGGGATATTATGGATAAGAGGCTACACTGAGACAGGCCCTGAGGTGAACTTGTGGTTGCAATATTCTCCTCACATGAAACTGATGTCTGCATGCCTGCCCTGTCTCATCCTCTCCGCTGGAATCCAATTTTCTTACACCCGCCACTGCACAACCCGCGCAAAGCAGGGCCCCCTCCACCTCCAGCATGCGCTCTGAGCTGGAGCCCAGCTTTGGGCTTTGGCACTGGGCCGAAAGGGGGTTTCTCACCAAGCCTGTAATGTTCCCATGGGCTTTCCTGCAGGTTAAATGAGGATTATTTTCAGTCTCTACCGTTAATCAGCCTAACAACTGATAGCCTAATGACTTTATTAACCCTTAAGTGGATACCTCAACCGTGGCTCGTGACCTTGGTTGCGTTTGAGTGTTGGAAGTTATCCAATGTGCAAGTTTTACAGGTTTCAAACTGTAGGTAGAACACTAGGAAGCTTTAACCAGAAAGATGAATGGACTGAAGAGCAAGCTATTTGGCACAGAGAATGCAGAATTCACAGAATGTTGCAAAAGTGGAGATCAAGCAGAAGTACGCTCTCTGAAGAGGATGTGATCACTTATTTTCAACAGCACATTTTGCCCAAACCTTTGCATACGACTGTAAGAGAAACAGTTATATTGTATTATGGCATTAGGGGAATCTAGGGACCTCAGAAAATGGGTTGATGAAGCTCATCAAGCTGAAAGGGTAACAATACCATCTCCAAAGAGTTTAGATCTTCGTCCACAGTCAGACAGATTGTGTACAAGTGTCGGACGTTTAAGGCCTTTATTTAACTCCCCAGGAGTAGACAACCAACAAAGATCACTCCAAGTGATCTAAACACCTAAAGGCCTTTCTCACTGTGACTAATGTTCATTTTCATGAGCCCACCATCAGGAGAACACTGAACCACAATGTGCATAGCAGGTTTGTAATGAGAAAGCCACAGCTCGGCAAAAATAGCATTGCTCACAGTTTGCTCAAGATTACATTAACAAGTTAAGGGGCTACCGTAAAAAACGTTTTGTGGATGGATAGTAACAAAACAGTTTTTTGCTGTAAACGAAAAAGCTGCATTTCTAGAGAGAATAATAAAAAAAGAACACTGCATTCCAGTATAAGATCCTTATCCCCTCTGTGAAACATGGTGGTGGTAGTCTCATGGTTTAAGTCTGGTTTTCTGCATCCAGGCCATGGCAGCTTGTTGTCACTGATGGAACAATGAATTGTAAATTATATCAGCAAAAAAACGTATTTAATGCAGCATGGCGACCCTAAGCACACAAGTTCCTCTACCACATGTTGGTTAAAGAAGAATAAAGCGAATGTTTTATAAAGGCCAAGTCAAAGTCCTAGTCAAAGTCTAAGTCAGTTTTTGATATGAAATCCGTTGTGCCTGATCAAGACTGATCAACAGTACCAATCAACAGAAACATTTAGTTGCAGTTACTGCTGCACTACGAGTCACACCAGATGCTAAAAGCAAAGTTTCACATGGGATCATTTTCTCTAATAAGCATATACACTTTGTTTCATTTCATTATTTAGGCTATGATTTATATTTATATCTACTTTTAGGTCTTACATGATTCTGTTTTAAAAACTGATTATGCTTTAGGTCTTATTTATACAGAAATATGCAAAATGATGAAGGATTCACAAACTTTCACTCACCACTGTGAAACTTGTTTGGACCTTTGAATAAGTTTTGGGAAACAGATTGAAATTATGTCTGTGGTAACAGATAGATATAGCAGATAGAGACTGGGTTAAAAAGTGATATTATCTTCACCATATAAGACCCAAATCATGTGTCTGAAATATAAATTTAATATTTGCTCTCAATTGATTGATTCTTGCTGATATTTGTACATTCTTACTGTCTAAAAAACAGCATCTGCGTATGTTTTTCCTTATTGTTGAACATGACAGCTGTGTGAAAATGTCATAATCATTGAACCAATAGAAATGCTCAAGAATGACTCAAAAAAAATAAACTTTTTTAATACATTAAATGCATATTTTGCTGAAATTTGGGTTGACTTGACTCCCCTATCCAGTGTGTGTGCAGATATACAAGATGACTGTCCATCTCACACGAGGCCTGTTTGTTTGGGGAGTGCACACGTCTGTTAAGTAAAGTCAGGTGAAAGCCCGAGGGGGAGGGTACTTGGCCCAGCTCACAGGATATGAGTGTACATATTCCTAGCCAAGGCTGTTTTCACCCTTCAGCTCTGCTGCCTTTATTCAGTGTGTGTGTGTGGGTGTGTGTATGTGCGTGCATACGTGTAAGCATGAGTATTTGTTTTCTACAACCTCACCACCACCACTCCCCCACTGTGGCCATAAAAGTCTCTTTTGGCTGAGCGTACAAGTTTAACAAGGTCAAGAAACTGCGTGATTAGATAGTGTATTTGATTAAGGGCCCAATCCACCCCCCCTTCCCCCATTCCTGACCACGCTGGGGTTTGGCCGCCACAGCCTGCTGTAAGCGTTACACATTAACTCCTGAGGGATCTGTGACCTAACCAAGGACGAGTGTAGCTTTCAGCCAGCCTCTCAGCAGGCTCTCTCCCCCGACCCACGCATTGCTGTGGAGAGGGACTCCAACCGCGCGTCCCCTGCACGTCACTTTATGAGCCACCGTGATCTAGCCCCGTGGATTCACACTGCAGTCTCTTGAGTGCAAGTGCATGTAGAGATTCTTGTTAGCGTGTGCTTTATTGGCCTTGTTTCCATTTAAACCTGTTGACAAACTAACAGCTTTATAATTTGCCATCTTCATTAGTAGTGACAAGGCCTAATTTGACAGTGTCTCTCTAAAAACAGAACAATGAGAAAGAGGGGAAGCCTTACAGAGAGCTACATGAGGCTAGTATAGTAGGAACAGACTATGTTCTGGATCTTTTTCTCACTTTGTTGTTGTACTGCACTTCTTATTTATCGTGCTAATAGTATCACACAACATGCCATCCTCTGTACTTGGTGTCTCAGACTGGTGCTCCCTCTTGTATTCCACTTATAACCCTCAACTTAATCTCCCATTACATTCTTGACTACTGTGCTCAGCATCTTAATGTAAATATGTAACTTCACACAAGGTACAGTTTACAGGTATGTGGGGTATGGTATGTTGGTATGTTGGTATGTGTGTGTATGTGTGTGTGTGTGTATGTGTGTGTGATTGGAATGTGTGTTTTGACCTTTGTAAACTGATGTTAGGCAGTGTGCACTCTGAGCTACTGTAACCAATAGCAAAGTCCTTGTGTGTGTAAGCATACTTGACCAGTAAAGTTGGACTCTGATTCTGGTTGTTATAAGGTGTGGTGGGGAACCCACTGTTTATATAATATAACCATCATGCTTTATGTATGTTACATTTGGTTGGAAAATTTTTACTGAAATACCAAATAAATATGATCCAATCAGGGTTCGTTTTTACCAAGCGATTTAAGATAGATACATAATTAGGAAGTGACAGTGAAATCAACTTATCACATATTGGTTTATTTACAGTGACTGGGACCAGTTTTTTTAGGAAAATGTCAGGCCTTCTGGAGGTCTTGATGGATCACTGACTGTGAATAATATGTGGTCACTGGTGTGTCAGTTAGTTGTTAGAAACTCTTATGTTAAGGTATATGTTAATAACTGTTACCAGCTTGAAATAAAGCTTCACAAGAATCACATGTATGTGCTTAATCAAGGACAGCCAATTAGCTTTTTACTAATATACTACAAAAATTCCCCAGGAAGCTAGCAAAAATTAGCTTTATTATATTATCAGATTTTTTTCCTTGCTTTGACCAAATTTAGGAAGGTCTACCTCTAGTAGTTGCTGATAGTCCCTTTATTTCAGGCCACCATTAATTCCTAGAAAGCTGTCTCATGGCAAGTTATCAGTGATTTTAAACCAAAAACCCCTAGCAAAAAGTCTATTCTAGTAGAGTCTAGTCTAGTCTAAAAAGTCTAGTCTAGTAGAGTCTAGTCTAGTCTAAAACGTCTAGTCTAGTAATTCTATAGTTATTATATTTCGCATTTATGAAATTTTGGCTGAATGTTAGTCATGTTTGCTTCCACTACAGTTATGCCAAGAAGCTTTGGATGACGTAAGCTCCTATGATAAGGGGCTGCATCGAAACGAGCAAGATGGAAAGTTTAACTTGGTGTTTGCTTTAAGCGGAATTATCTTTACAGCTGTTTGCCATATCTTTATGGACATGTTGTTTGCAGCTCAGAGACACTGGGCAGGATGAGTAATGGCCCACCTAATGAGGGCTAACATCTCTGATAATCATTATTGTGCTATACAAGCTAGCCACTTGTGCTGAGTATAGAATCGTGGGCGAAGTGTGGTAACATTTCACTGTTGTGTATACGCTGTGCACCAAGCCTTAGAATCGGGGGAAAGGAATCATATGACTTGTGGATCATTGCTTATTTGAAAAACCATTCTCCATCACCCTGTATTGCATTTCAATTTTAGTGATATTCTAAGTTCTCCACTACCTCCTAAAATAAAAACTCTTTTTGCAATATTTGGGTGGTTTGGGTGTTTTGCAGTTCAGCTGTTTTTAGTTGCACATGTTTAACCTTACCAAAAACATTCCCCAAAAATGCCCCACAAATTGGTGAATGGAAAACCCATAAAGCAATCCATCATTGGGCTAAAATACACAGTTAAAACTGTTTATTTCAACTGGTAAATTGATAAGAACACACTATTCAGAATAACTGTAGCAAGCATTGGATCACCAGCAGACTACAGTATTGGAACATCAGAGAGTCTTTCAATTATGAAGACAGCAGTTCAGTGGATTCTAAACTAAGATGTAGGCATAGATGTGTCAAAGACTACATAAAGAGAAGGATACATTAGTATTCCTTCAGAGGGTTTACCACAAGACACATACCAGTGGTAAACCTAAAGAACACAAAGGCCAGATTACAGATGACTAAACAGTACATAAAAAGCCTTTCAAGTTTGGAGGCAAAGTCTTACAGACAGATGTGACAAAGATTAGTACGAGAAAACACTGAGAAGCCACCCGAGAAGAAACTGTTCTGCCTTATCTGTGAAAAATGATAGCACACATGTACAGCTGCCATTACATGCCTTGCATGTCTTTACTGATGATGTGACAGTTGATGTCAAGAACAGAATAAAGTGTGGAGAAAAAGCTTAACTGCTCAGATTGAATCAAATTCCTTGGAACCGAAAAGGCCAGTGACCTGAACAATACTGCTAAAACAAATTCAGATCTTTTCAGTATCAGAAAGTGGAAGGTGTTGGCTAGGCAAATCAATCACCCAACCATTAAGCCCACATTTTACTTTTTCCAAAAACAAGACTTAAAGTTAAAAAGCCCTCGAAACAAACAAGAACTGAAGACGGCAGCTGTGCTCGAGTCTTACCAAAGAACAGACTGGCGTTTACCCTACATTTGTCCGTTACTGTCTTAAAAAACAGGCCAGTCAAGCTGAATGACGTGAATGTTATGTTAAAGGGGAACCTGGTGGTTAGGGCCTGGATGCACAACTATGAAAATGGCAATTGTGGTTACGGCATAGTAGAGGTGACAGACAGGGTGGTGAATGAGTCATGATGTGGCTGCAGATTACACATTAACAGTGCTCGGATGACACTTGCTCCCATGCTCAAAACTGGAGGATCACGATTGGCTGCCCAGTCTGAGTCACATTCGCATGCTCCTGACACTTTTTCCATTGTTTCTCCATCGCCATGCTTACTACCTAAGCATTTTCTCATGATCATACCAAAACTGAATCATTCCCTCTTATATACTGTTTTAGGCTTTTTTGGCTTTATGCAAATACAGTTTACTTAAAAAGAGCCACATTTATCTGTGTTTCTTTTGTCTGGAGCATGAAGTGTAAACATGCATTCTGATGCATGCTAGGAAACTCAGCAGCTTAATAGTGAAGTTACAAGTGTGTAACCAGGCACTTGCTTCATATCAGTTTGCCGATGTGGAAATATTTGAGAGTATCTTTAGAGTCCTGTAATTTCAACAAACCATTCCTACATGTGATAGCTCTTTTACCTGCATGGGAGTTTAAATGCAGGTGGGTTTATTGAGGTTCGGTGGGTGATTTGCTGGGATGAGCTAATAAATGTGGAAAACTTTGAGCTGACTTGAGAAAGTCACATCTATAAAATCCCAGGTGGTAGTTAAATTTCTGCTAGTTTGTAGGAATGGTATTCTAGGTGGTTGCTAAGGTGTTGCTATGCCAGTGCTCTGGAATCTCAGGTGATAGCTAATGTGCTTCTAGACTGTTGCAATGGTATTCCAGGTGGTTGCTAATGTATGGCTATGCCATTGCTATGGAATTCCAGGTGATAGATAATGCCGCTAGTTGGTTACTATGGCATTACTGGTGTTTGCTGTTAGGGTGTTGCTAGGTCATTGCTTTGGAATGCCAGGTGGTAGCTAACATGCTGCTAATTCAAATTAGCAGCACACATTCAAGATTTAAGACTTAGGTATTTCTTGTCATGTGCTCAGAGAAACAAGCAAGTGCTAAAGTACTAACAATTAAAATAGAAATACTAAATATTAAGTAAAGAAGCACAAAAAGAATAAATACTTTTATACAAACATATACATACATAACTATGTATATATAAATGAAGAAATGTACAATTTAAATGCTTATATGATACAGGACAGTCTGTGTGCATCTGTATCTAAGGCAAGTCTAAAAGGCATAGGAGCACAACATTTGTACAGTAGGCAATATCAGTGCAAATGACAGTTCTGTGCAATAGCAGTCGAAATTTCCATACTGCAGAATAAAAACATACTGGCTCTCATGTCAAAGTATTACACTGAATCAGCAGCGTGTAAAATGTGTGATCTGTGCAGTTAAGTGGTCTGTAATGTTCTGGTGGTCATCTTATAGAGAGAGGTCTGAACATGAACTACATTACTGTATGGTCTTCCAGATGGGAGGAGTGTGAAGAGGTAGTGTGAGGATGAGTTTTGTCCTTGATGAAGAATAAGAAAGTAAGTTAAGCAAACAGAGGGACGAATGGTAAGTTGGCTTTGTCAAATCAAGGTAATAAGTTAAACCAAGTCAAACCTCAAAAACACTTCAAGCACTCTAACTCTACAGTGTGTTTGACGTACAAAAAAATTATTTTTGAATTTTTACTTTTATTTTGATTTTCAACTGAAAACCCTCTCTGTCTCTCTCCCTCTCTCTGCCTCCTAGAGCTTGTGGTCGCTGCAGCGTGTGGCCGTCTCAGCAAAGGCTCTTTTCAGCTGGAATCATATTAACCACCTGTTACTAATCCAGGGGCATTAATTGATGAGGGGAAGTTGTGTGTGTGCCGCCTGCGGTTCAGACATTCTCCAGCTCAGTGCGGACACCCTCTCCCCAGGCACCAAAACCGAGACTGCCCCCAGCCGCCGAGACGTGCTTAGGCTTGTACTGCTAAATTAAACTGTCAGGAAAAATAAAACACACACATGCACTTTCCTCCCCCACAATCTCGCGTGGCACAAGGAGAGTCTAAATTCAGTGGTGTGTAAAGAGAGCTAATTTTGAAAAGGGCGACCATTATTTCAGGTGGAAGCAAGTTCTTGAAAGCGCTGTGACTCTGTGGTTTCCGAAGCTCTACATGAAGGCTCGTGATTCGGGTGGGGTTGCGAAACGTCCTGCAGTTAGCGTTCATCAGTCATTAGTTAGTGAGCTATCAAACCATTTCCTGTGGAGCTTTTCTTCATGTTTTTTGTGTGAGGTGCCTGTGTGGGCCTGGTGGTCTCCAGCCAGCCCACATCAGTGGACCCTCAACCTTCATGTGAACATTTGAGCTTTGTAGAAAAGCACTGGGTTTCCTATAGGCCTATTTCGTTGGTGTAGGTTAGGTGCTAACAGTGTGGACCAGTTACAGTGATGCCACTTTTATATGCTGTCAGAATTATCAGGACAAGTTCCTGAAGTATAAACAGTGCTGATGCTTTAAACAGCCTTGTTGTAAATTGTTTGCAGACAGGTAATAACTGCTTTATAATGGGAACCATACATACTGTATATATCCAGTGTGCTGAAGGTTGGCCTGCTGTGTTCATGGCACTTGAGAATGATATGTCGCAACTCGTTAACTTAGCTAATGTGGAACACGGCCAAGGTTGCTACTTATGACTCTATCAGCCATTCAAAGGCAATGTCCTTGTGGCAAATATGGATTTATGAGGAGGTTTATGAGGATCATCCGATTGTGGGATTGACTCCAATTTCCGACTTGCTCTGACCTTTACCTTTTATTACAGTGCCAGAAAAAATCATTTCAGGACATTGAGGGTAGTTCTTCATTTTTCTAATGGCAGCTTACTTGGTCATCACTGGATAGGGGCTTGTTTACATTACAGTGAGGGTAAATATATATTCCTACAAGTTCCTGGGTACATTGAAAGACCTTCAAAAGACCATCCAAAGACCTGAGCAGGACTTTAACATCAGCTTCATCATCAAGCCCCACAGAGGATGTACTTCCTGCTCCTGCACCTCCAGCCAAAAAAGTTCAACCTGTCCCAGGAGCTGATGGTACAGTTCTACACTGCCACCATAAAATCTGTTATCGGCACATCCATTACAGTGTGGGGCAGCTCAGCTACCTTATTTATCTTAGTAACAGTGCCACACAGCACCCCATCCTCTGTACTTACTACCTCAGAGTGGTGCGTTGTCTTGTTCTCCACTTTTATAACCCTCAACTTAATCTGCCTCTACATCCGGACTGCTGCACTCAGCACTGTAATATACATATACAACTACACATAATGTACGAGCATGTAGGGTATTGTGTGTGTGTGTGTGTGTGTGTGTGCGTGTGTTTGTTTTAGGAATGTGTCTGTTTGTTTGTACTGTGTGAAAGGTTGTGACACTTTGCACACTGTGAGTTAATATAACCAAAGACAAATTCCTTGTACATGTGAACATGACCAATAAAGCTAGACTTTGATTTTGACAAAATGCGATCTGAGTCAGAAAAGCTCCCTAAATGACAAGACCTCCGCTGTATCTCAACTGCATACTATAGCATAAGACCGTGTCCTAAGATTTACACTGGTATGTACACAAAATATTAACATGCTGCCGTCCCAGCTAGGAATGATTTGTTCTATAACCGTTCTGAGAATATGCAATGCAATGTTCCATTTCCTTTTCTTCCTTCCTTTTGTTCCTTTTCTTTTGGGTACCACAATGTTCCTTCTAAAGGTAGGAAAACATGCTCTAAAACAAAGACAAAGATTGGACATCTTATTTAAAGGAGCAATTTGTAAGGTGCCTCAATGTCAAATTCTGACTCCAAACCACAGGGGGCTTCAAAATACCTGGGAATACCTAGTCCCTTCTCCTCCATCTTCAGTTGTTACCCATATAGAAGAAATTGTGTGTTCAGCATCAAAAATTCAGGATTCATAGATTGAGAAGAGGTGATGCAATGCTGTGGATTGTTCGATGTGGGAAGAAATTGGCTCCAAAGTGGATGTTAATGATTGGCTGAAAAAAGTGGTCGAACTTGGGCATACCAAAAACATAGTATGAAGGAAGTAGCTGAATTTGTAGGTTTATAGAAGCATACAGTCATACGGTTCTACCAGCAGTGGCTAAAATCCTAGTCTACAAGAAAGTCCCCTCAGAATTGTTCCAGGGAAGGCATCCACTAAATCTGGCCCAATGGCGCAATTCTTTCATGCAACAGTGTCTGAACACTGATGTGGCCTACATCCAGAAACTTGTCCGGTCCATGCCAAAACCAATCACAACTGTTCCTCACGCTCATGGAGGTATTACACTGTATTGGGTACATTTCAGTCACAGGTGAGTAAGTTTTTGTCTGACTATATAATATACTGAGCAGGTGCTAAACTAACTGTACCATGGAGTCATGAGAGGCAGCACAAATACACCTGGCTATTAAATCCTCAAAAATTGCATAGACTTTGTAATTATGACTTTGGCAGTGGGAAACAGGGCCATCTAAGTATGTGAAGACCCCATAAATTCAGGTCGGGCTAATGTCTCATTTGGGAGCGACTTTACATTAAGAGGCACTACAGGGAAAACAAACAAGAAAAGGGAAAGTATATATCACGACAGCAAAAAAGCCTCTCCGAGACAAA
Organism: Prochilodus magdalenae; assembly: GCA_024036415.1. NCBI lineage: Eukaryota > Metazoa > Chordata > Actinopteri > Characiformes > Prochilodontidae > Prochilodus > Prochilodus magdalenae. The sequence goes on along the minus strand of JAMWET010006871.1, from coordinate 27,703 downwards.
CTCAAGATTAAAAGCCATCGCTCAGACTCGGCGCGGCTGAGCCTTGTTGCCAGGCGACTGCAGTGAGGCCTTCCAGAGGGCTGTCCATCCTTAAATAAACAGAGATGGGGTTGAAATCAGTAGCTGTCTCAGTGTAGGGATGTGAACTGGAGCCTGCTGTCTGTGCCCTGACCGCAGCCTCTAACCGCAGGCCATACAGCGCGGCCACTGCTTCAGCTCCGGCCTCAGGCAGCTCCTCCGAGGAAACCTGAAAAAAAGGCACAATGGCATGCCTTAGCTCCCTGCTTCTCCAGGCAAAATGACCAAACAAAAGCACGAGACAACGGCAAAATGAGGAGGGAGGAGTGGTGGTGGGGGGATGGGTGGATGAAGACTATAATCAAGGGATTTTGTGGTTGTTCTGTGCCTTCAGGCAAATGTGACCATTTCTAGGATACGAGCCATTTTAAACTTAAACTCTCTGTAAAGCACTTAAGTGAGTGAGCCCTAATAGATGTATATATTGAAATGCTTTCTTTTGACAATGAGCAAAACGTTTCTGCTTTCAAGGTATGAATGCTGGCTTGGGGGTGCCAGGTAGTGCTCATATGCTGTATGTAACTCTGTATCCTTCTTTCTAGGTATCAGCACTGGCCCTTGTTTGGGCAGCATCTGAGCTCAAGGCAAGTTATAGACTCTAACTCTCTTGTACTAGATAGGAAACATTAAGCATGGCTGTAAGATGCTTTCGATATGGGTGTCTGCTAAATGCCATAAATGTAAATGTAAAATTTTAAACTTAATTTAGTTTAGCATGAGCTAAATGTGTACTAAATGTATAATACATATCAGAAGAAAACTCAATATTCACATGAACTGGGAAAATGAAAAAAAAACTAGACAGGATGTTCAACTGGACCAATATGAAAAGGATTTGAGCTCTTGTAGAAGTAAAACTGACTCGGTTTGCAGCACATGCGTATGAGAGTGACAGAGTAGTTCTTGTGAAAAAGGAAGTGATGCGATCTGAGTCAGAAAAGCTCCCTAAATGACGAGACCTCCGCTGTATCTCAACTGCATACTATAGCATAAGACCGTGTCCTGAGATTTACACTGGTATGTACACAAAATGTTAATATGCTGCCGTCCCAGCTAGGAATGATTTGTTCTATAACCGTTCTGAGAATATGCAATGCAATGTTCCATTTCCTTTTCTTCCTTCCTTTGTTCCTTTTCTTTTGGGTACCACAGTGTTCCTTCTAAAGGTAGGAGAACATGCTCTAAAACAGTCTGTCCTCTCAGGTCTCAGTAACATTCATAAAACATTTTCCAAATGTGCTGCTATAAATGTTCCTCTTTTAATGTGGCCCTGACAACATCCTCAAAACATCCTCTAAATGTTGCAGTTAAAACATCATGTCTTGACATTAAGGTTTATCCTTATAGGAATATTATTTATAGTTATAAACACCTTTAGGTTGAAACATTTTCTTCAAAACTTTATTAGAGCTTGTAGATAATGTTGGCCAAAGCTCCCTGGACCCCTGGTTTTCAGTTGTAGAGGTTCCTAATGGTGTTCTGCGATAATCCATTGAATGCAGCTTGAATATTCTCACACATATTCTTCACCAGGAGAGAAGAGGGACCTGTCACTGAAGAAGGCCCGCTGCTGAGTTACTCCATGACAGTCCAGCATGACACCATTGCAGTCTTTGGAGATGTTCACATGGTGTTAAGGGATTCGTTGTAATAGCATGAAGTTCTGCATTGAGTAACCGTATGCCAATGGCGTGGGCACTAACAGGATGACTCATGGAGGGCATCACTGCTTACTTAATGTTGTAGCTGTTGGGTCACTTTTTTCCGAGGCATGCTTTACTTGCAAAGGATCCTACCAACCCCACAGCACAGAATGGAAGTCAGAATGGAAAGCACACAAAACAGAACAACCTTATATAGTCAGTCAGGTACAACAATAAGACCCATCCTTGCTTACATCACATGTGTGGCCGAGTGTGAAACTTGAATCATTCGCATGTCTTGCTATGTCAAACCTACACACCAAGTTTCATTCCTGTTGATTTGATTCCTTCACAAATGGTAGGTGTGTGTAACAGTTTCATATTTAATTTGTAGGTTCAGAGAGATCAGACAGTGTAGAAATAAAAAATATTTAATTTGCTCAATTTTTTAAAAACCAAAATGGATTGCATGCACGTATGCTCCACTTCAAATGCATTGCATACAACTTGGGGCAGAGTGAAAAGGAGAACATCTTAAAGAATCTTTGATGTTGTCCAGTATGGCCATGGCTGGATGTGATTGGAGGAGCTTCCTGGCGTGATGTGGAAGGTGTTAGTCATGAGCTGCTGACTCTTAGCCTTGCTTTGCACGACATGGCCGTTTTGGTTAGGGCCGAGCGCAGGGCTGACATCACTTACCAAACACAGATCCTTACGTCAGCACTGCAACACCCAGCCACTCATAGGCTGTGGGTATTTGCTCTGCCAGGCCATGTTTGCAGGCCTGTGAGTTGCTCTCTCCCATGCTGGACTGTTTGTAGGTTTGTTTCGGATGGGCTTACCTGGTGCTTGGGTTTTTGTGCCACTGTTCTGTATACCATGCAGGTGTGTGTTTGTGAACTGGCAGTGTGAGGGATACAGCATGCATTTGTTTGTGTATGGGTGTGGATGCATGTGTGTGTGTGCATGCGTGATTGAAGGTTGGCATGGGGGATCAGGAACGATTAAGTTTACCAGTTGGCTTACATGCCATTAAAGCCATTAGCCCCAAATGACTAAACTTCCCTTTCAAAATGAACAATGCCCCATCCTTCACGCCCTGCACATGTTACGCCTCTTACATATGACTTACTCGAATGATTGAATGGCAGGATTCTCTCAGCAAGAACCTGAGTAAGAGACACGTGCAGCGCTTCACACCTTTCTTCTGACCTGGATTCTTAGCAGGTCTACCATGAACCAAGTTAATAGACAACACAATTTCAGGTCCAGACAGCAATACTGAGTTTATGGCTGTACTTATTTTATTTCAGGTTTTATTGTTGTATATTAGTAACTTATTGGCCAGGAAAGCCGCCGTGCGTGTGATAATGTGCAAGTGTAATGGTGTAAACACTGCACACAGCGACTTATCAGAGTTCTAATATGGAGAATGGAAAAACACTTTCTTAGGAATGGAGCTGGTAGCTAGTGCTGCAGATCTGAGGGAGTGACGTCCAAGCCATGAGTAGATATTACATTAATTTATTAATGTTAGGCATGACGCAATTTTCTAACAGTGACAAAATGCTTTAGATAATAAACACTACTCCTGTTTAATAATTAATATAACTGATTATTAATAATAACAGCAATCAAATAATTAACACTATATAACAAATATTTTTACAGCTGTGAGGTTTTTTAGGGCTCTTGAAACAAATTGCTAGATATTATGATGCTGTAGTCAAAAAAATAATCAATTAAAATATTAAGTTATTCTCTGAACTTGTCACAGGACAGGCTCCTTTTGGATCTCCAGCTTGGAACATTCCCTGGAACATTCGTTATCCCCACCGCCTGTCGGCTGTTGTATTAATTTGGCTCTGGGTTTGTTTTTTGCTTCTTAGCAAGATTTCCGAGTGTGTCTCGCCACTTCCTTTGACTCAATTCTGGACCTGCATTTGTTTGTTCATGACTAGTTGATGGTTTCACCTGCTTCAGGTCCAGCTGGCAATCCTGTGGCTCCTGGCTCTGGGAATTCATCCAGTGAAATTACTTTTCAGTATATCCAGTGCTTTAAATAATGAACATATGACATAATTAGGTAACTCTTTATTTTGAGTGGTCCTTTGTAGATGACTTACAGCATCTTAACAGAGTATCCGTAACACATCAACAACATCACGGTGCAGTAAAAGTAGTGAAGCATCTGAATACAGTGAAGTCAATATCTTAAGGGTGTACTGTTGATACATTATATCAGTTAGGTAGATGTACTGTGAATATGCTACTTAAAGAGTTCATATTATTTCCATTACCCCAAATCCAACCCTTTCTAGCCTTACCCAAAACCTATTCCTAATCCTAATATTAACCTCAATCCCAAACCTAATCCTGAGCCTAACTTTAACCTCAACACATAACCTAATCCTATCCATGGCTCTACTAACCCTAAAATTAACCTAAACCCAAAACCTACTCCTAACTCTACATTAACCTCAACCCAAAACCAAAGTCTTACCCTAAAATTAAAACCCACTACTAACTCTAACATTAACCCAAAATCAAATCCTAACTTCCACATTAACTTCAACTCAAAACCTAATTCTAACCCCCACATTAACTTCCATTCAAAACCTAATCCTATCCCCAACATTAACCTCATCCCAAAACTTAATCTAAAGCCTAACTTTAGCCTCATCCCAAAACCTAATACTACCCTAGCATTAACCTCATCTCAAAACCCACTCCTAACTCTAACATTAACCCAAAATCTACTCTAAACTGCAACATTGACTTTAACCCAAATCCTAATCCTAACACCCACAATAACTTCATCTCAAAACCCAATTCTAACCCCCACATTAACCTCATCCCGAAATTTCATTTTAAACCTAATTTTAGCTTAATCCCAAAATCTAATACTAACCCTAGCATTAACCTCATCTCAAGACCCACTCCAAGTCCTTACCCCCACATTAACTTCTCAAAACCTAATCCTAACCCCCACATTAACTTCAACTCAAAATCTAATTGTAACCCTAACATAAGCCGCATCACAAAACTTAATCTCAAGCCTAACTTTAGCCTCATCTCAGAACCAAATTCTAACCCCAACATTAACCATATCCCAAATCTAATCCTGATCTTAACCTTAAACTTAACCCAAAATCTAATCCTAACCTTTAATCAGGGTCTAATCCTAGCCTACAAATAACCTAATCCAGTTAAACTCTAGTAACAGAATGGTATCAGCAGCATGTATATAACAACTTAATGAGGATGTCGAGCTGGTCAGTATTACAACTGTTACAGTTAAAAGATGTTTCTACAGACATCAACCTCGACCATCCAAGCAAAGTGAAATCAGAATTCTGCAGATTATTAATAAAATTTGTTTATGCATTTAGCTTCTTCTGCTACATCATTGTAAATCATCATTATTTTATATAAGGCGGGAGCACAATAAGGTGCCACTGCTCAGTAAAAAGCAGATAAAGGATTTAAAGAAAATTAAATCAGAAATAATTATTTTAATTTGGTTCATTTTGAGGGGAATAACTGCTGTTGCTGTTGAGTCAACAGAGCAGGATGCCCATCAATAGTGGCCCACATTTTGTGTTGCTTAGCAATAGCATCAAAGGTTAGACAGGCTTTTCCAACAAAGGACAAATTAGTGTCTGAAATGAGGATTTATAAAGGCTCTTTGTTTTGTTTGCTAGTACGCCCATGTGCACTGGTAATGACAGGAGCTCCCTGGGTGTGCATATCAAAACAATAGCTTGCTAGCATAGCTGACTGACAGTTATGGAACTATTTTTCCTCGGCAATAGGTAGACACTCAGCATTGAGCACATTGTGAATAACCCCCACCCTCCTGACACACACACAATATAGCTGACATGCAGTGATATGTGTCTTAGAGCCACTTAAACCAATTACTACCTGTTTTATGACACACAATACAAAATATCAGATTAGACTTTGAATTAGCTATTGATTACTATGACCAAGCTGCACGCTCCAGGTCAAATCTGGTCAGTAAAAAGCAGATAAAGGATTTAAAGAAAATTAAATCAGAAATAATTATTTTAATTTGGTTCATTTTGAGGGGACTATGATTAAATTATGGTTAAACTATGGTTTATTCCAAAATGCCAAACTAACTGATAATCACATGTATCATATTTATTAGTTAACAATGATTGATTAAAACAGACTACTTAGCCACCACAACCAGTATTTTTAGTTGGGTGGCTCAGGCTCATGAACTCAGATCCACTGCAACACTGTTAAGTTTAATGACTCTGAATTAGGTATATGCGAGCAGCCCTCCAGAGTCAGAGTTGGTGCCAGGAGAGTGAGAGGTGTTTGGGCAGTGCAGCACTACTCTATAGCACCTGATTACAGGCCTTGAAGGAAAGCTGATGGCAGAATTCAGCTACTGGCAAGTCTGGAAAAACTGGTAGAGCGAGGAATTCAATTTAGTGCAATAAAAGACAAGCCAGTAGAGCTGGTGGAGACATCAGCAGGCCTAACCCCGGCCACGCCAATGACTTTGGCCTGTCAGTCAACAGTCCAAATGCCAGAATGAAGAGTTCAGCAAAGTTTGTTTCTGTTTCGTGTTTTTTGGCAGCGTGCTTAATTACAGCTGACTGGAGACTCCCGTCCAGACAATATAACTGGAATAGCAACAGATACATAAATAGATCCTTTATCTAACAACAAGATCAAAACAAACAGCGACTGTTTTTGGTTGCAAAGGGCGTAGGCCTTATCCATGGTGTATAGTTCCTGAGGTTCTTTAATTACCATTCATATTAGATAGCAGTATTTGTTTACATTTGTTTAAAGGAGCAATATGTAAGATGTTTACTTTGAAACATTCCAAAATTAATTACAATTATCAACAGCATATGAGAATAATTTTGATGGGACATCTATGTATCTTGAGATATCTACTAAAGTTAGCATGCTAACCAGCTAGCCCGGCTTGTCATTATCTCATAATACTGCTTTATACCTCAAGAGGTGATAGTGAGTCACTGTAGCATTGTGTGAAATCAACCCAACATGAGGGAATGAAGAAGTAGCACTGGACCAACTATGTTTTTTAACCTCTTATCAATTATGTTGAAGCTGCTGTTCGGCGTTCAATTATTTAATAATAGGTAGCTAATGAAAGGAAGTTAATATAACAATAGCTGAAGCTTATGCCAAGAGATCATTAGTGCCGCAGCTGACCATTCATCACATTTGGCAGCAAACAAAAGAGCTGATATAAATAGAAGCAAGACAAGAGTTAACAGTGGCACTGCTTTCCACCGCTAAAGACGCTCATGGTGAGTTACAGGATGAAGTTTGATGTTGAAAGTTTTTCTAGACTGGCAAGAATTAAAGGGGGAGGAGGAGAAACTGTGCATTTTCTGGTGATATGTTGTCCCCTATTGTTTGGAGTATGAGTTGGTCAGGTCGCATCATCTTACACATTGCTCCTTTAAGTATGTTAAAGAGGTTAGCGCTGCAGTAGGGAAAATCGCCACCATACTACTTTACACCACAGTGTATACCAGTCCGCCAGTGCTGCACTGTCCTCAGCAGGTTGACCTTGACGGATCGCCTGTGAAAGGAATGTGAAAGGCCCCTTTGACAGTATCGCATAGTCCACCTAATCTCAGCTATCAGAATACACTGGACCCCGAAGTCCTAAGGCCAGTCCACTTACACAAAATGCTAAGCTAAGCCAGGCTGAGTAAGAAGAACACAGTCTCCTTACCTCATCCACAGTACTAAGGGGGATTGCCTGGTGCTTACTAAGCCTGTACTCCTATTTTTTCAAACAGGCACATTACGTGGTGCCAGAGTGTGGTCTGTGGCTTCGGCTCCATTTTTTGGCCTCAGAGCTATGATGTGGAAATAAAACACTAGTATTTGCCAGTGCTAAATATGTCTGGTAATAACCAAGACTGGCTGAAAATAGAACGGCTAGGGTATCATTATCATTAATGAAGTATAAATTTGTCGTTTGCTCCGCATCGGAACATAGAGGGCATTTTAGGAGTTCCAGTGACTTGCAGCGGGTAATTGCGGCATGGAGCCGGCATGCTTTCTGAACAGACTGCTGTTCTTTTCGGCTCTTCTCTTGACTGAGGCTCATACTCTCAGGTCGTTTTCTTTTAGAAACTGGCCCACTGTTTTCGCACAGCAGCTACTGTTTGAAACACAATTGCAGGGCTCCCGATTTGAAGCTTTCGTAATTGCATATTGACTCACTAGTTGTGAAGCTGCAGCTATTGTGTGTCAAAGACCTATAAGATCACGTCAATGCTAATGTCCTTCAAGACCAAGAGAGGTTGCCATGACACTGTGATGACCAGTCAACAAACATGAAGTAGCCTGTGGAACCATTCTCTGTCATTTTGCCTTTTTCTTGGTGGAAATTTCCAACCACTCCTTTTTCCACACCCTTCTCTAATGCCACCCTGAAGTTGAGGGACACCCAAGGGCTGGTATTCCATGAGCTGGACTCAAAGGAGCGTAAGTGTGACGGCAATTACCCTCAAAATACAGCTGCTGTAATTTGGGCTCTGAAATTGTGAAGGGAGTTCCCCACGTGATGGTAAAGTAATGGGAAGTCCTCCCTGGCACATTTGAGACAGCAATGAACAGCTCAGTTGTGTGATTTTTCACCTTTTGCTGCCCTCGATTTGTCTCTGAGATGTGTAGTCGCTCTGAATCTGGCTCAGCAAAAGTATTACATTATTATATTTAGAAATTAGGCCAACTTTAGTTTTGCTATTCCATTCATATGTAAAATATGTCAAACAATTTCAAAATATGATATGCTGGTGTCTGCCAGCACAACTGGTACAGTTCCTAAGGGTTAAACTCATTTTTATGGATAAACTCAACTTGACACCAGCAGCATCGCTGTCTGGCCTCATAAGTAATGGCGCCACATTCTTATGTGACATTCCAGGCCACAATGAGAAAGCAGATAAAGCCAGTATGTGATGTATGGATCAGCTTGGAGAACTTGGCCTTGAGTAGGGAGTTGCCCCATTTGCTTCTGCTGACAAGAGCAATCTTATCTAGGCTCCTGCTGCCCGCTGATCTCATAGCCAGCGCAGAGAAGCTGTGTCAGACAAGGTACTTCCCTGAACTGAGAGAATGCTTAGACACCTTCAGACTGCATTGCGTGACTTTTATTGACTCCCTGTGCCTTGTTTGACTCAGGTGTGCATTCCAGTTTCAGCCATAAAGTCATAAAGAGACTCCTGCAGCTACAGGCCAGCACAGACAGTATTATATCAGTAGCCAGCAAGTAATTTACATCAGCCCTAAACATGAATCATGGCTTTGGAATTAAGGGTGGGCAAAAACGTAGGGGCCAAAGACAGTTTCAGAAGACAAGACACATAATATGAATTACAATATCATAGCAGTATGTTTATGGTCATTTGTCAAGAGTTGTGGAAAAGGTGGAAAAGGGCTTGGATGCACCAGAAGAGAAGCAGTGCCGCATTTAAGGACAGGCCAAACAACTTCTAAAAATGAATGAATAAAAAATGGCTGACATCCACACGGCTACTGTGCTTACTTTCCGATAGATGTAGTTGATGACTCTGAATAAGTTATTTTCTTTTTCTGCGTCTCACACTGTGTCTGTACTTAGCTGGGGTCAAGCTCAACATGTCCACACTTCATAAAGAAATATCAAGTTAATTAAAATAATAATTTAAAAAAACATAGCAATAAATAACATTAACATGGTAAACGCATGACCTGTAGGGTGGTCATCACTGCGATTCAATTTGGAATGAACTGGACAAGTTTCTGGATGTAAATAACATCATAACAAAATCATAATACTCCTGCATCAAAGAGTTGGTCAGTTGGGACAGACTTGGTGGATGTGTTCCCTGGCACAGTTCTGAGGAGAGTTTCCTGTAGACTGGGATTTTAGCCACTGCTGGTAGACCCGTATGACACTATGCTACCATAAACCTGCTAATTCAGCTACTTCCTTCACACTATGGCCTTTGGCACGCCAAATGCACTCTTGCCACACACAACACAGGTATTTATAGCCCCATCATCCTTGTGCAACGCCATCTACAGGAGCCTGAAACTCACATGTTTTTGGGCTGTCTATGGTCTTGGACATACAGTATATTGAATATTCAAAATTCATTTCAAAATCTTAACTCATATTTTTGAAGGTTGAAGGCACAGTATACTGATAATGATTAAAACTTCAGCCGACAGGACACATTGAAAAAAGACACCATCCAAAATGATTCTATTTAAAGAAAACATCATTCAAAGTGTTAATTTCTAAGGATTTTTCCTCAGATTTTGTATTACGCTTATGTAAGCCTAATTTCTTTTGCTGGATTGTGAACTATATACTCACACTATTTTATTAACTCTGTGCTGTAAGTGTTAAGTGTGTACTTCGTACGAAATATTCACAGAGTCTAATTTTCTTCCTGTGTTTAATTTTTTATTTTTTTTTATTTTTGCCATTTATGTGTAATGAATAAATTTCAATTAAATTAAAAGTAATTCAAACATTTGTGGAATTGATGATGGGTGTGAGACTATTATGTTTCTTCCAAAGCATGAACTATACTACAAGGACAGCTGACCAACACATTCACAGTTATGTAACAGAAATAAAAGCAACTGAGAGAAAACTGTATTCCTCTTCATTGTTTGTGATTATTTATAGTCCTTCATATGTACACTGTTGTAAGCAAATTGAGAAAATAGTGCTTTGCCCTGTGTGATAATAACGCTCTTAACACTGCACTGTAAATGCACAAGGTGAAAGAGGTGATAACAAAGTATGCTGAGAAACCCGTGGACTACAGTCTGTAATTGTAGACCTACTGAGTGCACCTATACGGCAAGTAAAGATAAAATAGTGTAGACACAAGGACCTTATAAAGTGGCTGCTGGGTATATATCTGGCTATTTTAGCATTAATGTTTACATTTTTAAAAATCTAGATCATAAACATCAGTCAACAAACTGTATCTCATAAATCTCAATATTAATTCACTCTGACACTGTTATGGCTGTATCAGCTATCTTATTTAAACTTGGTTGGGAACTGAAGCAAAATATATCAATCATATGTCTAAATAATCAGCACTGCGTAGAAATGTCTTAGAATACTAAACATTAATTGTAAATAGGTTGAGTAATAAGGAAGTAACAGGCAGTTTCACTTATCGTATCTCTATACGCGTGTATTTGTTTACGAAGGGATCTTGAACACTCCTTCATGGCGGACATGCTGACGTATGACGTCAGATTGAAAACAACAAACCATGTGGTATCTGTGTGTTTATATCTATGATATCAACAGTTCTGGAGTTAGTTTGCTCACATGATGCATTCAGTAGCAACACATTGCTATTACTTGTGTGTGCATGTGTGATAAAATGTCTTGCTTGCACATTTAGAACTGTCTTTGTAATAGGAACTGGCTGTCTTTAAGTAAACAGGCATAAATTCAATATGCTTGACATTTACATGCTGTTACTGTAATATATTGTAGGCTTTATTGCCACTGTCTTATGTGCCTATGTGAAATTCCGGCTGTTCCTGTCTCTGTATTGTACCAGGGAACATTGCACCCCAGCGCACAGCAAACAGAGCTTTTCACTTATAGCCTGTCTGTGGACTTCTTTATTCTTTCACTGCACCTATTATGTGTCAGAGTGAAAGATGAAAGGACAGGATTAGTTTACAGGCCAGCTTATTGTTTCAAATCAGTCAAATAAAATTACTATACAGTAGGTTATGCTAAAAACCTGGGAGTCACAGTTATTGCAGGCCGTAACAAACTCATTGTGTAGCTGGATTATCTCAAATTCTTGTCTACTGAGAGAACTGGAAAAATCTACACTTTCAGTTAACACCAAATTTGTGTTTGTAAGGCAAAGAGGAGATATTTACTGACCCTCCAATGGTTCTTCTTCTTCTACTTCCTCTTCTTTTTCTGTGTCTTTTTCTTCTTCTTCTTGGTACACCTTTTTGCCTGCTAACCAGTCCCACTGTTTTTAAGATATTGACACCGTTTCAACTCCAAAATGTTCAGTGTGCTTGTCTTCATCTTTGGCACGGTTTCCACGTAGCAATGGATTTTCCCAGAATTTTTTCCCATTAAGAATGAATGAGGTGGAAAAGTACACACCCATCTACTGTACTTCTGCTGGACCCAGAGATACGATTACACATACACTTTCTCAGGGTAGACCCAGGAGCACCAATTTAATGTTGGTTTGACCTACACTCATCTGTTTGTTTTTTGTTTCTCTATTCCTCTTTTCTCCCATGTAGACCTATTCATTTTTGCCCTTATTTGTTCCCTTTAGCCTACAGCCACCAAAGCAGACTCAGGATGGATCCCCAAACTCACACAGACACACTGACCCACAGTCCTCTATGTGTTGTTTAATTATCTTCTTGTTCTTAGTACAGATCCCCTATGTGGCTCCAGATTGCCTGTACTCACCAAGGGCAGATCCCCAAACTCTAATCCACAGTCATACTGACCCACACTCCTCATGTGTCGTTTATTCATCCCTCATTCATTTCATACACCCCATCATTTTAGCAACACTATAACAACGGGCTTAAGCTGGGCAATCACTCTGAATTTTTATTGTTTAAAATTGTTATTATTGAAATGCGCTCTTCTAGTATGATATGAATTTGTTGAAACATTACTGTTATGTGTATAGTCTGTATAGCTTGGAAAGAAGATAAAGGTTACCAGTAACCATAAATGATGATAAATTACACTGATATGGGCAACAATTATTTAGCTACACATACAGAAATAGTGTCACTCAGTATAGTGCCGGGCAGCCATGTTTGCTATCGCAGGATGCCAGATGAATTAGCATGAAATTTTAAGGTTCCTAATAATGTCCTGTGATAATCCATCCCAAGCTTGAATCATTTGCATGTCTCACGATGTCAAACCTACCCACCAATGTTTTACTCTTATAGGTTGATTCCCTCTGGGTGCAACTATTCTTTTGATAAAGAGTTTATTTTGTGCCACGTTTCAGTAATGTCTTTCCACCGAAGCAAACAAAAGTGCAAATTTGAAACTGTTGATAAGGAATGTAACGCTACAACACCAGAACAGTAAAGCGAGAGTAATGTAATAGCTCTTGACTGCTAGGGATAAATCAAAACACATACCAAGTAAAACTGTGGCTTGCAGACAGAAGTGAAGATTACAATCAGATAAAACACTGCTGTTCTCTGTCACAGCACGAGACATCTAAATTAGATCTAATCTGACATCATTTTTGCAAACACTGTAGTTTCACTGATTTTCAAAAGCCACTCAGTGTGAGTCATTAAAATGAAACGCTCCCCTATTGAATTCTGTGGAAGCCAGTGGGTTATTTCTAGAACGGGCCAGTCTTCTGCTTGAGTGGAATAGTTCATCTGTAATCTAATAGCTCGGATAGATTAAATGAAGAAGAGTAATTGCTGTAAAGGTGTAATGTAAATGAGTTTCAGAGCGTGATGCATTCTTTTCACAGCTGTCCCGTGGTGTTAGTAGTAACACGAATGTGAGAAGTACAGTAAACAGAATGAAGAGGTTCGATGGTAGAAGATGCAGCAGCATATGTGTAAATGATGTCACAGTATTTTAAATGGTCCTCTAATGTCTACATACAAGGTATGTGACTTTGCTTGCAGGCGCAGTTTTACACACCCATTTACACCCAGTGGTTTGGTGCTGGAATGAAACTAGCTGTTTTCCTTTTTTGGTGAGTTCATGAATCATTCAAGTTCTTGTTTGTGAATGTGCAGTGAAGAAATGTATAATTAGTTTCTGTTATTGACTATGAGGCCCATGAATAATCAGAATTAGATAGATTCTGTTGTTTTTCGTTTATAAATGGTGCTTGTTTGCCTTTTTTATGCAGTGAGAATTTTGAGGATTTGGGTCTTTATTTTAGAAGAAGAGCTGAGTCGACCTTAGGACAGAATGCCTTTGGAAGGTGCAGGAAAGCTGAAATTATTCAGCATAAATGTCCGCACGCTGATTATGTTAAAGCTCCTTTACTTTTTATGTATGCATTTATAGGGGATTTTAACTTTGAGGTCTTCATGAGGCCAAAGACCTTTACTGCAAGTAAAAACAGTCCTATCAAGTGACAGATCATAATAACATCATAAAACAACATGCCCATCAAAAGTCACATGACTGAAAAAACAAAAACGTAATAAAAACACACATTATTTATCATACTTCACTGTTAAAACCTGTGATTCATAAGATAAATACATATAGGATTTCACATTACCTGAGCACAAACCTGTTTTGAACTGGACTCTAATATTAGCCACCAAAATATGAAGCACATTATAATAAAAGCTAACTATCCAGTTTATTTTTCTCAAGATCACAGCCCCTATTAAAGCCACGAAGCGCTTGACTTTTATAATAAACATGTGACAGATAAGGATCTCAATAATCATCTCCTTGTCGTTTTTATAGTGACACGATATTAGCATTTCCTTTCCTGCAGTACATTTTACTGGCTTCCAGGAAGCCAGATGCTTGTTTACTGTCTGTACTATCTGGCATGGAATTTAATCAGATTTACATTTTCTAATCTCAAGACGGTATTCATTTCTAAGGGGGTTGAATGTTGTGCAGTCAGCAGAAAGACCAGACTTTCTGGCTTGGGCTCAGGTTACATTTCCAAATGCTAGTCATATTTTTGTTTTCAGTCTTGTGAAATATTTTAGAGATCACCTGAAGACTCATGCTGACAAGCATAATGTGCAAAAGTGGAGCAATCGAAATTCCCCAAATTAACTTCTTTTTCCACTTTCACTGTCTCATATCTTTCAGTTCACTCCTATAATTTAGTTTTCTCAATTCTAGGCATTACAATGTGTTAAATAGCTTATACTTGTTAAGTCTATCTAGATAGATAGATAGACAGACAGACACAGACAGATAGATAGAGAGATAGACAGACAGACACAGACAGATAGATAGAGAGATAGATAGATAGATAGATAGATAGATAGATAGATAGATAGATAGATAGATAGATAGATAGATAGATAGACAGACAGACAGACAGATAGACAGATAGACAGATAGATAGATAGATAGATAGATAGATAGATAGATAGATAGATAGATAGATAGGGCTAAACCAGAATGAGTATTCTATTTAAACACTTGCCGTCCACACGCCTGCAGACATTTACTCAAATGATTCACCACTAAGAGCCCACACTCTTCTGGAAAGGCTTTACACTAGTTTTTGGAACATTGCTGTGAGGGTGTGATTGAGCATTAGTGAAGTCAGCTACTGATGTTAGGTCACAAACACCATTCCAACTCATCCCAAAGGTATTGAAAGGAGCTTCATCACTCCAGAGAACACAGTTCCACTGCTGCACAGCTCACTGCTGGGGCACTTTATACCCCTCTAGTTAACATTTGGCATGAGGCATGGTGACCGTAGCCTGTGTCAGCAATGCGTGCCACTTTAAAGTAGCTCATGGCCTTTATACTGTAGTTATAATAAAATTCTGGTTTTGGCTGAAGATGTTCATGTAATCACTAAATCCAGTAATAGGCTGTCACAGTAAGCAAACATGCAGAATACTTTTGCAGCTCTAAAGACCATAAAGGGAGTGGATTTTCCTCTGGGGGAAATTTTAGAATATGTCACAGTTTGCATTAGTTTGACTGCTTTTGTATATAAAAGGCTGAACTGGAATGATGAAACAGTAACCCCTAAGGCTATAGGTCACAACCATTTTATTGCTGACAGCTCCATGTCACACCAAAGTAAGTGAAAGAACACTCATTGCACTTTTTCCCCCTTTAAGATCAGCAATAAGGCTGACACTGTGACCAAGAACTAGATTCCTGAATTTCTCAAGAATTTCGGCCTACCACACTTCATCAGACCCCTGCACATGTGGTTAGAGATCCGAATCTAACCATGTTGCTTTTTCCTACTGTACGCTCTGCGTGAAGATTTTGAAGGAAGCAGAACGGTTAGAATTTTTCCTTTTCCTAATATGTTCTGTAATATCTAATGTGTTCAAGTTTAGTTTGCCAGCCATAAAGTTAAAAGAAGGTTGTTAGAAATCAAAGTAAGACTGAACTGGGTCTTATGTTGTGGTTTTCTTCTGCTTAAGTCTTCAACAGCTGGACAAGATTACTGAAATGGTGACTCTTACTATCACTGCGTGAAGGACTGCATGCAGTAAACTGAAAAGAGGGAGCTTAGAGTGGTTTCAGTGCACCCATATACAATTCTGTTTAGTTGAAACAGTTAAAAGTTAAATCGAATGGAAATGCAATTACTACTGACTTCAGCTCATGACTAGTGTGGCTTTAAATTCCTTTCAAAAAGTTGATTTGACTATACAGTGTTGGTTGTTGCAACTTTGCAATGCAAGTTTAAGGCACCATCTGCGTTTTTGTCACTAGTCAATCTATTTATAGACTTACTTAGGAAAGGAACACAAAGAAAGTATGGACAGATTGTTGTTATTGATAGATTGTCGGCATATATTTTCTTTTATATTGTTTTACTCACCTTTTCATGTTGTTTTTCCTTTTCTTCACACCAGTGTGCTAGGAAGGAAAATTAATTGAACTGGGTGTAGGCCGATTTCTGTAATCCAACAATTCCCAAAGTCTACTACTGTGTGATTAACTTGCATGTGCAGCCAACAGCAATGTGAGTCAGCCATTAACCCTGGTATAAAACAAAGATACACACAATGGAGAGTAGGCCATGGGTGTCAATAGGAAGTAACAAGTCAATAATTGAGACAAGTGACAAAACTCATGTTAGTAAGTCATCTGGAGTCACTTTTCCTCTTCATTCATTAAAAAACTTAAACAGATCACATGACGGAATTGAATAAGTTAGGGTAAAGGAAAACAGAAAGTTATTTATTTGAATCCCTTGTTGATCCCACAGTGGGGAAATGTAGTCTTCTGCATTTAACCCATCCGTGAAGTGAAACACCCACATACACACACATTAGGGGGCAGTGAGCACACTTACGGAGCAGTGGGCAGCCCTATCCACGGCGCCCGGAGAGCAGTTGGGGGTTAGGTGCCTTGCTCAAGGGCCCCTCAGTCATTACTGTCAGTTCAGGGAATCGAACCCGCAACCCTCTGCTCACAAGGCTGGTTCCCTAAGCTCCAGCCCACGACCGCCCACGTAACTAAAGAATTATTTAAACTAATTGTTTAAATAATTCTTTTACAGAAGAGCAGCCCCCCCATGTCAAGCCCTGATTGTAACTGAGGCTCGTATACAGTGTGTAGAGATAAGATGAACTGAGCTACGTTATCTTCTGATTCTCATTTACCGTTCCACCTTAAATGATGTAGCAGTTATGTATGCTGGTGTGCAGCTGCTGCCTGTTTAAGGTGGAACTAAGCTGTGAAAAAGATGCTAACATCAAGAATAAAAAGCTTCATAAGCAGGATGAGGACATATGGGCAGCTGGGCAGTAAGACTTTTGCCAGCCTCTAAAACGTCTACTTGATCTTGATTACATCACTGTGCACCAGTGGGCAGTAAAAATAATATTACCCATTAATGTCATGTTTCACCTCACCCTCCCATCACCCCCACCTATCATCAGCAGGCTCAGGGTCCCACTTTGTTTCACAAGCTATTACGTCACAGTTTGGAAGGAAAATACAATATGGTTTCCGATTCATGTTTACTTTAATTTGCAAATAGGGGCCACGTCCTTTAGTTTTAGAAGGAAAGAAACACATGGAGAGAATGTTACGAGAGCGAAAAAGCTGAATAAGGCCAGAAAAAAAGGATATTTTGAGCATAAATGAGCCACACATACGCACACACCGCAACCCTCTCTCTCCATAAGGCTCCAGTCAGGCCGCTGTAACTCTATGTAATTAAATTAGTGGGGGTTTATGAGCTGCCCTCGAACC